>CAJOBZ010000063.1:1452500-1637500 GCA_905332375.1 Pieris macdunnoughi
TGTTTATTATTTATAAATATAAAATAAGTTATGAAAACTTTTTTAACAATAACTTAAACTCATGTTTAACATCATATTTAAAATATGATGTTTAAAGTTAACAAACCAACAACAACAATACAAAATTAAAATACAGACTTCTCAAGGATAAGAAAAAGTATTTGTCAAAGTATTAAAGAATAGCAAAATAAAATGTAATATAAATATATTATTTCCATAAATACAAACCTCCTTTTGCACAATAAAACTAGAGACTTCTCCAACTGCCATCATTTTGACTATAGTTTCCCAAACCTCTAATTTAAATTTGTGACCAATTACTAATACCATTGGCTCCTTTTTTCCAATCTTTTTACTATCGTCGACAAGGGTTCTTTCTTTTCCCAGCTTCCAAGTTTGGAAATGAAAGTGAGCCTGTAATAATGTTTAAATTTACATATTCAATCATTATAAGATTATTCTATGAAATATATAAAACAAATACAAATTTACCCATACCTTGCTACCATCTGTAATAGGAATATACTTTTGCCCAGCATGTAATATATTTTTCACAATAGGCGCCATTGAGTCGATTTAAAAATACGAGTTGATCAGGAAGGCGGAAGCTTTATTACTTCACGTTCGTACACAAACAGCTTGGTTTCGTACGCAATTTTTGAATATTTGTTTTTTACTTATTTTTTTCAAATGAGAATTGTAAGTTCAATCATTGCCACAGCATACAGATACAGTATCGACAGAACTGAGAACACCACAGAGTACAGACTACAGATGAGGGATTTGTGACAGTTATCAATGAAAATGTTATAGTGCGTTTTCCAATTACAGCACTAGAGCGCATTTTGCGGCATAATGCTCAACGTTGAGTGTTCCAACTACAGCAACGCTTCGCACAATTGAGCACTCTCAAAACGAATGCTCTCGCAAACAATACCAGCACAGTGACAGAAAATTGACCAGTATTTTTCTTTAAGTTGGCATTTATCGAAATTTTCGTTAGTAAATATTATTTATTGTTGAAAAATTTGTAAGGCTTTCGTTTCGTCGTAGATTTTGAAAATAATTAAAGTTTGAAATAACTTAAACTGCTAAAAAAAATAAATATTAGTATGGATGAAGGTATAAATAGTTACTTTTTTTATATTCCACATTTAAAATATGAATACAATTTTATTTTAAAATTCGGATCTGTAAACAAATTTACTTTACAGGATTATACTTTAGAAAAAATTGCAATGGTTTTGAAAAAGTATATATTTTTTTAGAAATCATTATAAAATATTACTCAAAACGTAAATGATGTAAACTTCTTACATGAAACTTAATATTTTACTGTTAATTTAGCTTGTTAAAACCTTATATTCTTTAAAGGTTTTCTCTTATTTCAGAAAAAAAATATTAATGAAATAATTTGATTATTTAATTAAGCGTAAAAAGTTTTCAACCAACTATTATTGTTTACCACATTATTTATACATTAATGAGGTTGCTAACTCTATTCAGACCATTTTTTTGTCAACACTGACTTAGCGCACTCTGCTGATGCATTTGAAAACTAATTCACGTTTCAATTAAGCTTCAGCATTATGCGGCATTGTGCGGCACTGAGTCGCAAAATGCTCTGTAATTGGAAAACGCACATAACTGTGCAGTGTGCAGTGTGTAGTTTAAGACACCATAAACTATAAAGCATAAAATTTTATTCTGTATATTGTATAACTTTCACTCTGTTACAACAGCTCTCAGCTCTGTAGTCTATGTTTGTGATTTGTAATGATTTTTACCAATGCCCCAAATTATTTAAGAAATTAACTTAAAATAAGTTATTACTTAGTTTAATTATATATTAGTGGTCCTAAGAATTCATAAATCATTTTCTTTTGATAATGGCAGACTTTCTCGAGTCCGAAGCCGAAGAGAGCGAGGTTAGTAATACGTCCCAATTTTACTATGTTTCGACCAAACTTTCATTACACTTTTAGTCGTTGAAAACAATGGGATTATGTTTTATGTTTTAGTTGGATTCTGAAGATGAGAAGCCCGCAGAAAGAAAGAAACCAAAACGTAAAGCCGCTGTACAAAGTGACGACGAAGATGAAGAAGAGGATGGTTTGTAATTGATTGTAATCAATTTCTGGTTTCCTCCAATTCTTTATTTTTGGGCTTAGTTTCATTTTCAAGGATAGAAGTAAAAATTTTGTCTACTATGTTTAGAAATTTTGTAAAAGTTATGTATTCTTACGTCTTACTGTTTTAGGTTACTCTGTAGTTATAATTTTGGGTTAGGAATGTTAAACAAGATGTTAAAAAGCGTTAGCGTGTTGTTATTTATAATCCGATAAAAAGTAAAATATTGATTATTAACATATTTTTATTTTTTTGGTACAAATAAATATGTACTAACAAAATGGATTGTCTTTGTTCTAAGCATAGTTACACAACAATTTGAAAAGTCACAGTTTTTCTTATTATTAGTGAAATTAAGCCCTAAGATATTTATAAATAGTAGTACCATTAATCTACAGATGATGAGGAACGGCTTCGAGAGGAATTAAAAGATCTTATAGATGATGCACCAATAGAAGAGTCTGGGAGTGATGGTGAAGATTCAGATGCAAGTGTGGGACCTAAAAAAAGAAAAAAAAGTGACGATGAATTAGATGATAGGCTTGAAGATGAAGATTATGATTTGATTGAGGAGAATCTTGGTGTGAAAGTTGCCAGGGTAAGCAAGGAGATTATATTTGATCACAACTACATTTAAACAATTATATGGAAAGTTAACAGAGAGATTATCTCATGATTATTTAAATAGTTAATGCTTTACATTGAAGATCTTTGAAGGTCTTTGATAATGAGTAGTGGTAATGTAATAATGTTTGCATATACTTTTAAAGTTACTATTAAATGCATTTTACTATTTTGGCTTTTTGACATAGTTTCTAAAAGAGACAAGTGTTTAAGTGTATGAAGTCACTCATTATTAAATTTTTATAGAATAAATTTAAACGTCTGAGGCGATTGGAAGATGATGATAGTGACAATGAAGGAAATGATGATCCTGATTTAGAGAGAGAAGTAATTGCTGAGAAGCTGTTCGTTGCAGGATCTGATGAGGTATATTTTAATTTATGTATATAATAATACAATACAATACAGGCAATTGTGCCTCAATGACTGTTTATGTTATATTAGGCATTTATGTGTACAAACAGCATACTCAAACTCAAAATAACTTTATTCATATAGGTAACCAAGTGCATTTATGAACGTCGACAGAAAAGTTGTTAAATTGATTCTAAATTTACATTTACTACCAGTTTGCAAGTCAAGGGCGTAGAGCGGGCAAGAAGAACTGGCAAAAAACTTTTGGCCACTCTTTTTAATTGCCAAGTTTTGAGTCATACAAATTGTTTGAACTGGAAAAAATCAATCCCAAGGATTCAGATCATTTAAATAATCATAAATTTTTTTAAAAGCTTTATTGAGGCTATAGCCTTATTGATTAATTTCCGTTTAGCGAGAGTTTAGGATTTATTCAGTGATAATTCTCTAATTTACTCTTGGGATTTTGATGTAAAAACGAATACATTTTCCATATAAGGAGTGGTTTACATTCTGGAGCCTGGTTGGTTGTACGCTTAGATTTGTTCTGTTTCGGGTATTATACTGGTAAAAGTCACCATTTGTTTAAAAATTGTTTATATTTTTATGTGCATAAAACAAGGCTTCAAGAATATATTGACAAGATAGTGTCATAATATTTAATTCCTTAAACTTGTTCCATACTGAAACTCAACATTTAACAACAAAATAAAAGCAACACAATAAGTGTTTTTATATTGCTTTTAGTTTTATTTGCCTCTGTTATGAAACAACAAACAACACAGGGCCTTGAAATTCAACTGGCTGGTTCTTATGTTATTTTAGCAATGAACAGAAATTCGCAACCTTCATGACACATTTTAAAAACACATTCACTTCTAGATTTTATCAGAAAAAAAAAAATGTAACAACCTTTTCTGTAACATATTTTTCCTTGTAGGAAGAAGAGAATCGTTCAGAACCAGGTCCTGCAAGGGAAATGGAATATGATGATGACAATGAGGACATGGAATCAGATGCTGACGACTTCATTGTTGATGATGATGGAAGACCAATTGCAGAGAGAAAGAAAAAACGCAAGCCTATATTCACTGATGCGTGAGTAAACCTGATACTGATTATCTATGAGACAAATAGTTTCTTGCTTTCACAAATAACAAGCTATAGAAATAGTGAATATTAAACTCTAATAATTTAAAATGTTAAGATGATTATTTATTATACTCAACACATTATAACATTACTGAAATTTTGCCACGTTTAATAACAATGCTTTTAACCATTTGGACAGTTGGAGGACAAGCCTAATTTTCTATTGAATTTGGTTTTGGGTTTGACGTACGATGACAAATTTGCCTTAGTAAGGCTAGATTTTTTCTCTATTAGTTTAATCCATGTTTTTCATCAGTTCTCTTCAAGAGGGCCAAGATATATTTGGGGTGGACTTTGACTATGATGAATTTGAGAAGTATGGTGATGAAGACTATGATGAAGAAGATGAAGAGGATTTGGATGAATATATAGAAGACGAGGAAGAGGATGGTTAGTTTAGTATCCTTTATGCATTGATTCATTCAGTATAAATTAAAAAAAAGGGTGCGTGTACTTATGTACGCGCGTAAGAAGTTATACTTCTTTGGCATTATTAAAAATAGTTTTTGATTGCATGCAAATAATTAATTACAATTAAATAATCAAAGACTGGAAAAGGAGTCATTAGTCATAAAGCATTTACATTTGAAAAAAATAAATAAAAATTCTCCAAGTGTAACATAAATTCTATTATTATTCGAATGTTGTTTTTAAATTATGTCCAATGCCGTAGCATCTTCCGTGGGCAACTTCATTCTTTAAATTTTGTGTCACGGTGCGCGCGCATCGTAAAATTACACTCTCATAAATTTTTCATAACGCGCCTAAAGTATAACTTCAAAAAAACTAACTCGTTTTATTAAACTTTTTAAATGCTAAAAAATCCATCCTAATATTATTTCAATGGTGGAAATTAATATTTTTTTAAATAAATGTTTTTTAGGTGAGAGACGTAGAACCAAAAAAGGTAAAGCGAAGCGGCCAAGCAAGAAGTCTATATTTGAAATCTATGAGCCTAGCGAGTTAAAGAGAAGTCACTTCACTGATTTGGATAATGAGGTAATTATATAAAATACAATTATCAATTAACTTTCCTTGCTGTACTGTGTAAAAACGGCTGAAATTTGAAAATCAATCATTGTTTGTTAAAATTATTATTTTATCCATTAATTTCTGTTGAATAAACAATGTTAAAACCTCTTAAATACTTGCATATATAAGAATTTACATTTACACAGAGGTTTAAGAGCATTTAACATTGTATATTGGAGTCTTGTCTGTTGTGCACTTCCAAGAATAATTTAAAAAATCTATAATTAACTAGCAGACCGTCCAAGCGTTGCTGTGGCTAACGTTTTTGTTATATTACATAGTAGTAAACCATTCAAGGGAAACGGTAGGAGAACTTATGTGAAAGGTAGATAGCTTATGTGAAAAGATGTTACTTTTAACACAGCGCCATCTGTTAGAATTGTATCAAATAATAAACAAATATTTGCAATAAAATAATATTGCGGGTATAAATTGAGATGTAAGCTATCCTATCTTTTAAGTTGGATCAAATTTCACCGGGGGGGGAAAATTTATTGACACAGTTAAGTGCTAAGCAAATTTCGCGCCCGTTTGCTGGACGAATTAAAATAAATTTTATGTTTCATTATTTTATTTTTTTTCATATTTTTATTATTCTTCTTTTTAACTTCCCGCTAAGAAAAATTGAAATATTTCGAAATTCGAGTTTTTAACAGAGTTGACGTTGGTAGAGGTTCTAGGAAGCCTCCCGAATGTTTCCGGGGGGGAATTCGGTATAAAAAAATTTCATAGCCGGACAAACAAAGTAAAACAGCAGTAAAAAAATGTAGTTGGAATTTATTAAATAATTAGCCATAAACCATCGGAAAAATTTCGCATCGAAATTGTGGTTGGGGGTGTTTGTTTAAGGTCGATACGATCAGTGGTTTTGGCGTGAAAGAGCCCCAAAAGAAAACCATTTTCATTATATATATATATAGATTTACATGTTTTAATATTTTTTTAATGAGAAAATATTGCTTTTAGATACGTAAAACAGACGTACCGGAACGTATGCAAATACGCGAAGTGCCCATCACGCCCGTGGAAGAGGGTAGTACTGAGTTGGAGGATGAGGCAGAATGGATTTACAAACAGGCTTTCTTGAAACCGCCTGTGTCCAAGGCTGATTCTCAAGAGGCTAGGGAGAGATCAAGACGGTATGATACACAAATAAATATAAAAAATTTAAAACAAAAATATGTGTGAGCTACTAGTTAAAGAAACAGCAGTCGTACAACCCTTTGTCTTGAGACAGAGTCTACAGATTTTCATATCTGTCTTGTAATCGATTTTTATTTTTTAATGGGGATTATTGGGTCTAAAGCAGGGTGTCCCAAACTTTTTGAGCTTTGCCCCACCTGAGCCTTTAGAATTTTTATGCCCACTTCTTCACTTAAGAAACTTAAATAATAGGTTTTTGAAAGAAATTACTCGGAAATTGTTAACGTAAGTAAATTTTAAGAATATAAAGAAAAACTGAAATTCATTCCAAATAATTTGATTAAATTTTCGAATTGGCCCTCAACAATAAAATTGCCCCCCTGTGGAGCGCGGGCCCCACGTTAAGAAACCAGTATTTCTTGTTTGTCATGCCTTAGACCAGCGTCTGAATTTCCTCACGATGTGTAGGTATGTGATTCCTTTACTGTACAAGCGAGTGTTAAATGCGATCTTCCTTGATTCGAACGCAGGACCTCAGGGTTAAAGTCGCACGTTCAAGCCACTAGACTAACGCTGTTTGAACGTCCAGCTATAGATATAAAAATATTGGTCACAAAACTGTAATACTTATAATGAGCATTTGCTTGAACGGTTCAATTGTCTTTTTTGTCAAATGTTAAACAATGTTTTTCTAAAGAACATACTTCAAAACATTTATTATTTAAAATTAAATTTTCATTGTTGCGCGAATGTCTTTATTTACTAGGACTGGGATGGCTTTAATAAGTAATACTTGTTTAAGTATTGTTTATTGTTTTAATGTTCGAGCCAAGGCTGAACACTTTGCTCACTCAGGCTTTCTTAGTTTTATAAGCGTGGCGATTTCATAAATTGTCGGAGTTACGCCCCTTCACCATTCATTCGTTACATAGTACGCGAGTATTATTTAAAGCACCCCGATGTCATGGGACTATACATTAAGTGTTAAATAAAATTTCAAACCAATATAATTTAATATAAAAGTAAGATATGATATTGACAGTATTCAGAGTTTATTTTGTTTACAGTGGCCCAAGCACAGTGGTGAAAATTCGTCAGGCTTTGGACTTTATGAGGAATCAAACATTGGAAGTCCCATTCATAGCCTTCTATAGAAAGGAGTATGTGCAGCCAGAATTGAGTATTAACGATCTATGGAAGGTTTATAAATATGATGCCAAGGTGATATTTTATTTCTATGAATTTAATCTTTAGAAAGTTTGTTGTCAAAGTAATAAAAGTAAGTTCACAGGTTGCATAAAAATTAATTTTAACAACAATTAAAAAATACGTAGCAGAATTTTTTTAAATAATTTTCTGTGGTTGATAATACCTGACCTAACGTCTGAGTTGACTTTAATTAATGGGACACCCTGTATAAATACGATTTTTATATTCACTATTATAATAATGAGGAATCATTTGTATGTAACGAATAAACTCGAAAAGTACTGGACCGTTTTCAGTTCTTAAACTGAATGCGATTTATTCCTGAGTAACATAGGCTATTTTTGTTTTCAAAATATTTTTATATGTCCTGGAAGTTCTCACTCATAAGTCGACGATTCGAGCACTATAAACTCGTTTAGAAGTATATATTTATATTAAAAATATATGTGCAGTAACAATAGTTTTATTTAGGACTTATAAGATTCATATTATTATTTAATTCTTATCTAAAAAGGGTAAATATATAAATTATACTGGATATTGGAGTGCTTATTGGAGTCGGATTATATATTTTGTTAAAAAGGAATTTATTGCATGTTAGGAACGGGTTGGCTTTTAATAAATACAAGATAAGAAAAGACGAGTAACAAAAGAAGCTGTATATAATACTTTATATTTACGAAAATAATGATTTTTTTATCTTTGAATAATAATTCTTCTGATGTTGTAGTCTTCGTCAGTAAATTTTCTACAATATTATTTTAAAATATATGTCTATTTAAAAAGCGGATTTCGTCAAAGATATAGAGATTAAAAATGAAATTATTTTTCTTTCCAGTGGTGTCAATTAAAGCAACGTAAAGAAAATCTATTGAAATTGTTGGAGAATATGCGTGAATTCCAAATGGATAAAGTGATGCTGAACCCCGATGCACCTATTCCAGACACTATGAGACTCATCAAGGATGAAGATATTGAAAGGTAAATCTGGCTACGATTAATCGCACATTAAATAATAATTCCTGGCGAAATAATTTGTCTTAAACAAATACAGAAATGTGTCTGCCCCATTACCCCCAATAAGGTATAGAATTTTCTGTGTATATACAGTGATAGTATTGTGATTGTTCAATTTTATAAGCCACGGTTATCTCAAGCCGACGTTTCACTTCTCTTAACATATTCCTAATAGAAAAAGTGAGTACGAAATAATTTAAAACAGTCACTTTTCGAGCGGGTTGATCCCATGGCGTTTCGTAGAGATGTGGGGTATCTCTGCATCTTCTACCGCATTTACCATGGAATGTTCGGAGGAGTTGTTCAGATTGATACCTATAGCTGAGTTTCATCATCGGACGCGCACCACCGCTTTGTGGAACCAGCTGCCCACTGAAGTATTTCTGAAATAATTCGACTTAGGGTTCTTTAAATAGGCACTTGCAAGCCTGCTGCAGTGTGAGTATCACTTTAGGTGAGCCTCTTGCCCTCTGCTATAAAAAAAAAACAAAACCGAAGATAAAGATAAAAATTATTTGTAATTTTTAGTTTAATTTCCTATCAACCTAAAATGGCGAATCACTCGCATTTAGTTCTGCTAACTCAGCATTAACGATATATATATTAATCTGTGGGTGTGTTTTTAATTAATTATGGAATTAGATGATTTTTCTTTGTATTTAAAACGTGTGTACAGAATAACGTCTGTCGGGTCCGCAAGTATAAAGCGTCTTGTTACCTATTAAATATACGTATTATTTTCGATAGGTTAAAAAATGTGCAAACACCCGAGGAATTGCGCGATGTTCACACACATTTCCTGTTGTACTACTCGCATGACCTACCTGAGATGCAGAAAGTGCAACGCGGCAAAGAACGGAAGGCGGAGATTGAAGAGAAAAAGTAAGTGTTTTTGCGACTATCAATTTTAATGTTATATTAGGAAGCTGTTTCTGGTAAAATTGTGTTAATGGTAAATTTAACTAGTGTGTTAATTAAAACATTTAGGCCATTTAAATAATTTAAGATGTCTGAATTCGTATAGTCAGATATTAAGAAAAAAGCCTGGAAGCAAGTTAAAATATACAAGAAAATCCTTGCGCTCTTAGTCAATATTTTCAATTTATTGATTTAACTGAAATTAGAAAGGCATTCTTTTATGTTCTGTTATTTATAAGCATTATGTTCGTGCACGCCGTCCGCACCTATTACGAGGTTCACGTATTGGTTCTAGTTTGTATAACTTGTTTCTTTGAATGGCCTGTTTGATGCGGCTGGTAAATAAATAAGTATAAAATGTAAATCTTTCTGTTTTTCACGTTATTGTTTCACTGATACGTTGTTCTCATATACCTTTATTAAATGTATTTAAATATCGCTACAATATTTGCTATTACTAAAATATACGCGTCATATAATGTAGAATAACTTGTTGTAAACAGTTAAATAACTTAATTTTGTTATGGAGGAGCTGGGAACTTACCCAATTCACATTGTAAATGCATACTTATAATGGATAAACACATTTTTTTATATTAAATCCAAGCAATTCATTCTGAAAGGCATTTATTCATTGTTATATGAAAAACTATATTGTATGGACAGCAAGTCTAACCCAATGAAAATCTAGAATGAATAATCGAATCGGATGAGGTTATACGATCAACGTCACTTTTTCAGGAAATATGCCCGTGAAGAAGCAGAAAAGAACGGCGAAGACCCAGACGAGGCAGCAGCGGCGGTGGAAGCCGCGATGCCTGACGATGAAGAGACCACTGAAGTGAAGTATGCGGTTCGATCGGGGCCTTATGAACTATGCAGAAAGGCTGGTCTTGGTATGTTACAACAGAATCAATATTAGCGATTTCCTAACCCAAACTTTTGTATTTTATTTTCTACCATAAATCGAAAACTGTAATAGGGAACCATAGACCATAATATCTACACCTGTTTTGTTTTGAGGTTATAATTCTTTTGGCGCGTTAGGGAAAAATGATGAGAGTAAATTTTTCTATTGTTAGTGTCGTTTTTTCTACAAACGTAGAATAAAATTTTTGAAAAGATTTTTATCCTTTTTTATTTGGGTCCTTTTGTAAAGCGTTACGATGCGGGCGGGGATTGAATTAAGCGTTATTGTTAATATTATTTTCGACTTTCCAGCACTTTACACCACATAATGGTAACTTTTAGGTATAAAGTTTGACTGGGTGGTCACGAAACGTTTTACTATTGGTTACAGTAAAACGTTACGGCGCGTTACATATGATGGGGGGGACCAATAATCTCCAAAAATTGCGTGACGTAATACTTGAACGCTCCAAAAGCTATAAGGGGAATTTTTATCTGATATTAGTGTTTATTACAATTTACATAGCATAAATTTATAACTCACTGAAAATGGAAAATGGCATGTCATTTTAGGTTTCTTTTTATAAATTACTCAAAAAGTATTTTTTTATAGAACCACTGGTACGCAAATTCGGTCTGTCAGCCGAACAATTCGCTGAGAACGTGCGTGACAACTATCAGAGACACGAGGTTGAACAAGCCGCTGTTCCGCCTTTGGAGGCTGCGCAAGAATATGTAAGTTATTTATTTATTTCGTAATCCTGTAACATAAATTATATATAACTAAAAACATAGATATAGTCAAAGATGGAATACATAATATATACAAAAAGGTAAAACATTTACGAAAGGAATAAAATAAAAATTATTAAATACATTTAACTAAGTAATTTATAAGGCTGTGTTGTTGTGAAAGCATACACCCTGTATGTGGGGTGTGCACATGATGAAGGTTTTTTAGCGCTATCGATATTCGTAATATTTTTATGGATTGCTTAAACGAGTCGAGGCTTAAATAGTGGTCGTTGTTTTTTTTTTGATAGTTGATGTCAGGAACGTGAAACAAAGTACGATTACGAGTCTGGTAGACAGGAACATGGAAGTGCAATTTTTCTAGAAGCGACTAATTTGATTTGAGATGTCATGTAGTAGCATTATATCCCATTGTTTTCGTCGAGAATCTAAAGTTTCATATTTAAAATGTTTAAACGCGTCTTTATAGGTATTATAGATATTTTATAATTATAAACTTGTAATTATAGTTTCGCTATACAAACCTTCACGGAGCTTATTTAATGAAACTTATTTTATATTTAATTTAATATGTCAATAAATATAATCCATATGGGTTGCCTAGCAAATTTCATCCAGAGTATGTTTAATTAATATTAAAAAAATTTTTTTTTATTAAATTTTTTGAACTTTTTCAATCAATATTTTTAATCAGGGTAGTATTATATATGTATCACTATAACCTTCTTTTATACTAAAGATGTATATATACTTTAGTGTCACATAAAAATATATAACATAAATAATTAATTGATTAAAAACAACCTAACGTTTGCATATTCTATGGGCTTCATACGTTCGATTGGTATAGAATTTATCTAATAATCATACCGGTGAAATGTTTAAAAAATAATTTTTTTAAATTAATTAAACATACTCTGGACTGAAATTTGCCTAGGGAACCCATATGGATATATTTATTGACATATTAATAATATAAAATTCCTTTAAAAACCCACCCCCCGGGGGGTCCTTTTTTTCCCCCCCCCCCCCCCCTAAATATCTACCTTTATGTTATTGTTACACTGTTACATAATTAAAATTGTAAAAAATATTTTTAAAAATAATTCAGTGATTTGGTAAATACATTGATACGGATTTTAATATGGTGTCCGTTATAATGGTATATAGGTTTTAAAGCCACTTTTTGTCACAACCTTCTGGAACCAGCAACGATAGAAATGATTGTACGATCTATTAAAGGCTGGAAATTTACTTGCGCGCATTCTTGTAACATTTTAACCTTGATATCAATGTAGCATAATTGGAATTATGATGTTCTAACTTCTTTATTAACATTCACCGTTAACTCACCCATCAGCGATCCGGATATTGAGAGAACTACATCGAACTTTCATACAAAAACGTAAGAAACGATATCTTTTCCCCAAGACTACTTAAATTAAATTATGACTATATGTGTGTGTAACAACTACTCGGAATTTGACATACACATGATATTCAACTAAAAAATTATTTTAATATTTTTTCCAAAGATTAAAGATATATGTAATTTTTTAGACCCCAACCGGCGGGTCTTCTGGCGAAGTGTTACGTCGTGCTGTGTACATGTGCGGGGTCCAATTGGCCCGTGAGCCCCTACTTCGCTCTACTCTGAGAGACACGTTGCGGGAACGAGCCACAATTACCGTAAAACCCACTACTAAGGGGCTGAAGATGATTGATGAGAGTCACTCCTGTTTTGGGTAAGTTATTATTCATCGCTTCAGCTTCATTTTGCTGTTTTAATCTTTGGAAATAGTTTGTCATGTTTATATTGATGCTGAAAATGCATTTTTTTTACCACCTCGTAGCAGAAAATCAGGTCAATAATTTATTAGCAATGCATTGTCTTAGCGAATTCTTTCAGGCAACTCTAGTAAGGAAAAAAAGAGATATTTTGTGGAAAAGGAAAGAAAACATATTACATATATTATACAATTACATAATATTTTAAGCTTCTAGCATATTATATATTATAGTATTCTGTCAATCTAATAAAGCTGTCAATCAGATTCCAATTTCATTGTTTACTATTGACCGTTAATATTTTGGGGTAGGTGAGTCCTTTTATAAAAGGGTGAAACGCAGATCTGAGCCAATCAAATCAAGTACGGATACACATAATCATAACACATAAATTAACTAAAAAATGTAAAAGAATTTTCCTATTCGAGCAGTGTTGCTCTGGTGGCAGAGCCACACACGTTGGGGTCGTGCGTTCGAATCACGGCTGTGCACCAATGTGCGCAATGAACACTCGTTCGTATGGCGAAGGCATGATGTTATGAGGATACCGTTCTAGATCTAAAAATCGCCGGCGTGTTTAAGGCACGGAAAATCACCTATCTATACTCTGATTTTTAATTCCGTAGAATTCTGACAGCTATACGTTTTTTGACAGGCCAGAGATGGCAAACCTTTTTGGCCGGACATATTTTTCAATCTCAATACGAGTCTGAACATCTGAGTCTATACATACATTTTATTGTTAGTTAATGTACCTATTTTATTAAGTGCGGCACTCCCCATTAAAAGTGGTTTAACAGAGAGTGGTAAAAAAACGAAAAAGTTAAGATAACATTTTATTTTTTAAGAAGAAGTATAATTAGCTTTATTAATTACAGTTTGAAATACCTAAATAAAAAACCGGTTCGCGATTTGACTGGCGATCAGTTTCTGAAACTGACGATAGCTGCTGAAGACAAGTTGCTGGATCTCAACATCAGCGAGATTCTAGAAGGCAACACTGGCCCCAGTTATTTGGAAGAGTTGAAGCAGTTATATCAGAAGGTATTTAACAATAGACTATGAACTGTATAATATTATGTTTTTTGTTTATTAATTTTGAACTTTTTATTCATTTACACAATTTTAATATAAAATAAAAACCGTTTTCTAAATTGAGGATCAGTGAAAAAAGTAGTTCTGTCGCAGCAAATGTCGAGTGCCTACCTCATTTAGCATCATCATTTACTTCTTATACATTTCTTCCATTTTTTTTTTCGAAAATTGTTATTAATTAAATTTAGGGCTACGAATGTAAAATGTCATGTGACATGGCTGAATGAATATTTTTCTTTCTTTCTATTTAATGGAACTAGCAAGTTTGACAGCCTGTGATTTTCTTAATAGTACTTTTCTTATTGTATTTTTAAATTGAGTAAATATTTATTTGATGCGTTTGCGAGTTCTTCGTAAATATTTTGATGTGATTTTTTTAATACCTATGTGAAATTACAAAAGCAAAATAACTATTAAAAAGCATTGGAAAATTGTCAAAAAACGAAAAAGAAAAACAAATTCAATATTCATCCTGTCGATATACATGGTAAACTTTCTCTTTAAATTAAAGAACGTATTTAAATAAAGGTTTCGATTCGCAGAACGTTGCGTCGGACGTGCTTTCAGACGCTTATTTCTTTTTGTGTTCTTTTGTTCATAAAATCGTATATTAAGCTCAGCTAATATGTAACACGACATTCATTGACTGTTAGGCGGTACGAAGTTCGCAGTGTTAGCTCCAAATCAGTTACTTGGAATTAGGTTTTGTTAATATGTATTTTTCAACGAATCTTTTTATTTCAGGACGAATTTGCGGCAACAGTACAAGCCTGGAACGATATTCGTATCGAAGCAGTCACATTGGCTTTGACTAAAATCGTTATGCCTGAATTGAGACGGGAGTTGCAAGCTCTTCTCTTGCAGGAATCTAAGGAATATGTACTAAAGTTAGTACTTACTTTAAAAAGAATTTATTAAGAGCTTTATTTGAATTTTTAAGGCATTTTTAATACATATATAGATTATGTAACTAGATATAATATATTTAGTTTACGCTCATTAAAAAAGAAATAAAAATTACACTCTACAACGAATGGTCTAATAAGACTGGATATTAAGATGAAATTTGCTAAACGCATATGTACCACTAGAATATGGGACGTAATTTATCGTAAATATTTTTTTTTGTCTATAAAGTTATTATACAACTGTTAACGCAGTGCTCAAGATGTGTTTGTAACTAGAGATGCCAGATCACACAATTCAAAGAATAACTAATTTTGTTTACTATTTTCCTATATATTTTTACAGATGCTGTAGACGGCGGTTATATGATTGGCTCAAAGTGGCTCCTTATGAATCTCGAGTCTCTGATGACGATGATGAAGAATGGGATGCGTCTAATGGTAACACTTTTGATTAAATAGGTATAATTCATTTATGTCTATATATTTCATTTATATAAAAAAAATATATAAAAAGAGTTTGTATAGGAAAATATATTTTTTTCTTTACATATATATGTCACCGTAAAATTGTAAACACCGTTAGATTGTAATCTATCTCGCGAGATTGTAAACTGTCGAAAGATTGTGAACTCAACTTAGTTATCATTCAAACTTCTTTAGTCAATCACAGATTAATTTTACTTCCCAACAATTTCATATAACTAATTCTAAAGCTGTGAGTTACTTTCAACACGACATCAATTTACATTCGACAACAAACGAATTAACAAACAAATATGGTGGCGCGGGGCATATTCCGTTCAACCAATCAGCGCGCGAGGTGCGATCCGTTTCACAATTTGACGGTTGCACTTCGATAGATTACAATCTACCGAATAATAATACGTTAAATTGTAAGCAGTTCGTTGAGGTTCACAATCTTTCGACAGTTTACAATCTCGCGAGATAGATTACAATCTAACGGTGTTTACAATTTTACGGCGACATATATATCAATTAATTTTGATTTAGACATATTTTCTCGAAATGTTTTAAAAAGTTGTTCGCTATATGAAATTCCATGTTACGTCAAAATTATTGGATTGTGTTAATTTGACTTGTACCACACAATATATGTTCCATGTAACAAAATAACGTTAGAAAAATATAAAAAGTACCTCTAGTATAAATATTTACGTGGTGTGTTTAAGTCTGAATGAAATAAAGGTAATGGCCCAATAACATGCCTGCTTAAATATGAATCTAGAAACACTGCGACGGGCTTTCCGCTCTTTGAAATTGTATATAGAATATAATATTATTTACGAGAGAAAAAAGTTGTAAATATTTTGGATTGACTCTTAAAAGATATTTATACTATATAAATATTTACTTCGTATTTGTGTTAAAGAAAATACATATTTCTTTATAGGTGTACGCATTGTATCGATAGCGTACGTACCGGACCGGGCGCATTGTGCGTTCGCGTGTTCGTTAGTGGGAGGAGGCGAAGTCGCCGATCATTTACGATTACCGCACTTATTGTATCGCCGTAACGCTTGGGATCCTATGGAGAGGCAAAACAAAGAGGCCGACCTCACCGCACTTAGAAGGTTGGTTTTGAGTTGAATAATTTTGTATACATTGGTATTTAAGTAAAATAAGATACTATGATTTTTTTCTCTTATATAGTTTCCAGCTAATTCCCCGACTACGAGGTACAACTTACGTATATGTACGTAAATAATATTACGTACGTTGGACAGGTCGGTCAGGACATGTAGCACCGTCTCTGATAATATGATTAAAATAAATATAAAAATTAGTCGAATGACTCACGTTCCTTGTAAGGATTACATTTATAACAATATAAGTAATAGCGAGATGTATTATTATTCGGCTAGCTTCTATTTAATATTGACAGACAGAAAAAATTACTTTAAAATATTTTGCAGTTGCAACAAGGATATTTTTATACCACAAGCTATGCTACTGTCTGAGTAAAGTCCTTAGTTGTGCACACAGAGTTATCGTGATTTTTATTAAAGATATTTATAATGAATCAAAACAAACAATAAAGTCTCTATTTATTAGTAATCTTACAGCTCGCATACATATTAGAACACAAACTACTTGAACAATATACAAAGCCAAAAAAATTTAAAGACAACTGAAATTTAACATTAAACAAACGACAATTAATACTTCAAAGAAAAAAAAACTAGATAGTTACTGCTAAACAAAGTCAAAGTCTTCGCCTCTTCAAATATTTATTTATTAATATCCTCACAATTAGTATCATAGATAAAACCCAAAACTTTGCGAATTATGCAGGTAATTCGTGTACCATTAAATCATTTTGGAAGGCACTGGCCATTAAAAACTCAGTTAATTAGTTAATTTTCCCATAGATTCATTCTCCGCAAAAAGCCTCACGTGATAGTGATAGGGGGTGAGTCGCGTGAGGCTCTCAATATCAAAGCGGACGTGTCTGAATGCATTCAACAGTTGATTGAAGATGAGCAGTTTCCCAGGATACCTATAGAGATAGCAGATAACCATATTAGCAAGATTTACAGTAATAGTATACGCGGAAGGGTGAGTTTATCATATCACAATGTAGTGTTATGTAATCATTCTGACAGTGACAGTGAATTGCAAAGTTTTTTTTTTTTTTGGGAATAACGCCTTTAGTACACCTACGCGTTCGTATGCGGCTGCGAGTCTTTGCGAAATAATTGCGGTAGCGAAATATCTGCGGAACGTTGGTACACTGCAGTTTGTTCGCAAGGAATTGTCATTGTAGCTTTATTTCTTACCATCTATCCCCGTCTTTTCTTGAATTTTCCTCCATGCCACCTCTTTTTTGTATGCATTTTTGTAATTAACATGCCCAACTAAATATAATTCGGGATAATTTCGAATCAAATTTAATAATAATTCAATATTTTCGGCTTCCATTGTGCGAAATTCTGTCCTCACTGACAGAACGCGTGGTGACGCATTGCGATGCGAAACTCCGCTAGCGAAACGGCTGCGTCTGTGTAACAGCCATTTCGCAGTTACTTGCGAAACAATACCGACAAGGACGCAACTATTTCATCTAGCTATATAATAGAGCGAGACAAAACACATGCGAAACGTTGCCATACAACTTACAGTTTTTTCGTCGTTTCGCTGCCGCATGCGATTGCGTAGGTGTACTAAAGGCGTAAATAAAGTAATACTGTTATACTAGCTGACCCGGCAAACGTTGTTTTGCCATGTATATTAATTCTAGGAAAAAATTTTTTGGTTCCATAAAAATTACTATCTACTATAATAAAAAAATAGGGGTTGATCGTAGAGGGGTGAAAATTAAGGGTTGTATATTTTATCATAAAAAAAATTTTTTTTGGGGTGCACACCCCTTATCACTAAAGGGGTTGAAATATAGATAGTAAACTATTCTCAGACTTACTGAATATGCATAAACGTTTTTCATAAAAATCGGTCAAGCCGTTTCGGAGGAGTATGGGAACGAACATTGTGACACGAGAATTTTATATACATATTAGATTACTACGAATTGTTTTAATAATTTCTTTTCTGTATAGTAATCAATTTATATTATTAAAATATTTTAGTATGGCAATTATGTACGGTATAATACTGTACAATTTTATTCAGACTCGCTATCAAAATTTATCTTTTCAGTTATTCGTTTTATAATTGATCCTTGAATTTCCAGAATGACTTCAGGGAATATCCCGACATCCTGAGACAAGCGATATGCCAAGCCCGATTATTACAAGACCCACTTATGGAGATTTCACAGCTTTGTGGACCGGATGAGGAAATACTCTGCCTTCGGTACCATCCCCTACAAGACCAGATCACCAAAGAGGAGCTTCTTGAAGGAATAGAACTGGAATTCGTCAATAGAGTCAATGAAGTCGGCGTTGACGTCAACGAAGCCGTATTAACGGGGCGAGGGACGGAACTCCTCCAATTTGTATGCGGTTTAGGACCAAGAAAAGCTCAGGCCCTGATCAAACTCTTCAAACAGACCAATCAAAAGCTAGAAAATCGTACGCAATTGGTCACAGTGTGTCACATGGGGCCGAAAGTGTTTATCAACTGTTCGGGATTCATCAAAATTGACACAAGTAGCCTTGGTGATAGTACAGAGGCGTATATAGAAGTTCTAGACGGGTCCAGAGTGCATCCGGAAACATATGAGTGGGCGAGGAAAATGGCAGTGGATGCGCTCGAATATGAAGATGAAGACGCCAATCCTGCGGGAGCCCTGGAAGAGATCCTAGAGGCCCCAGAGAGGTTGAAGGATCTGGACCTAGATGCGTTTGCCGAGGAGTTGGAAAGACAGGGCTTCGGTAATAAGAGTATCACGCTGTATGACATTCGAGCGGAGTTAAATTCTAGGTATGATACAAGTATATTTTTACCTCAGACGAATTTTGTTCCCTAGTTATAGTTAAAAAGTTACGATTTAAGATATTTATTTCTTATAAGGAACATTACAACACTCACTTACATGAGAAAATATACTAATACAATAGTATAAAATGCTTATTAATAAATTGTGTATTACAATGGTAAAAAAGTGCAACAGCAGGTAAGAAACAGAAGAATTATTTTGATAAAAATACAGCATTTAATTTTTCAACTTTTAACAAATAACACAAATCTAGATAATATTTCACATAATATAGATAATATTATTGTGAGTCATAAAGTACGCCAAAGGTCTCTTAAAGGCGCCTAATCGACGCAGGCAAGCTATTAAATAATAAGCTCTCATAAGTTTTTAAGGCTGCATTTATTTCGTTTATTTAGTTTACAATTGTCATGTTAATAGTTGTTAAATTTAACAGCACTGAAGTTACATCCAATTTAGTTTTTTAAAATAACAAAACCAGGTTGTATCTCAAATAAGTTGTTTTTATTTCCGAAGTTTATTTTTGTTGAAAGACATACGATTACTGTATGTGTTCTAATATACAATCAACAGAAGTAAAATATTAAACGAACATTATTATTTTCATAATTATATTTTCATAGAGTTATATATTCACAAGTAGTACAGGATCCCACTGCTGAATTCTGCAGCAATCTGTTTTTTGTAAAAATGATAGGTTGCAGATAAAAAATGAACCTGTAATTAGTTTTTGTAAAATTAAGTTTTAAAGAGTTTTATATTCTTTCCATCATTTCGTTTAAAATAAATGACGATTTATGACGTAAAATTGATTAAAAAACATATAGTTTATGATTAATTTTATTAATTAATTAGAGCTTAGACCATAGGTATCAATTGCATACAATCAGCAACACGTCCTACACACAAAAAATTATTGTTTGCAAGAAAATTATCTGTTAATTGCACAGACTACAATAACTACCATAAATAACAAATTGCTATTTAATAATAATAGACAATTGTATTTCTTTCAGGTATAAAGATCTCAGAGTTTCATACAGATCAACGACCCCTGAAGAGATGTTCGATATCCTAACCAAAGAATCGCCAGAAACCTTTTTTGTGGGAAAGATGGTATTGGCCAGTGTGGTCGGAATCACTCACAGAAAACCTCAAAGGGAGATGTTGGATCAGGCCAATCCTGTGAGGAATGACGAGACAGGCCTTTGGGAGTGTCCCTTCTGTCATAAGAATGACTTTCCTGAGCTCTCTGAGGTAATTAAATATCACTTTAGACATACATATTTTAGTAGTATTAAAAAAAAACTTTTTGTCAATATTTTTTACAAGCACGCAGGCACTGTACTTATGTGTACTTATTGGAATAATTGTTTATTCAACTAATTTTATAAGATTTAAAAAAAAAAACATTTGACTGGTGCTGTGGTTGCTTAAAAACTTTTAGTTCTTGACTTAGTATTTTATTGTATGTAAGATTTCTGTTGTGGCAGACCTCTTTTTAATAATTATTTTAACTTTTGTAATATTTATTTTTGTAAACTTACTAATTGTAAGCATTATGTAATGCACGCCGTCTGCACTTATAATCGAGGCCACAGATTGGTTCCAATTTGTATAACTTTCTCTTTCCGGTTTTTTTATTTTTTTTATGTGTCTTTCATCATTCCTTGTTGGTGCGGCTATAAATATATAAATTTAAATTCTTAGACATTTTTGCGCTTGTTTCACTGAATATTTTCAGAGTCTGCCATTCCATTATTAGTTTATTAGCGTTCTAGGCTGGCTATACGATATGCGTGTCTACTATTAAGTCATAGAGACGGTAAAGGCATACTAATAATTAATCTATGTTTTAGGTATGGAATCACTTCGATGCGGGTGCGTGTCCGGGTCAAGCGACGGGCGTACGTATACGTCTCGACAACGGACTTTCCGGATACATTCATATCAAGAACTTATCGGACCGACACGTAACAGATCCGACGGAACGCGTACGAATCGGACAGACGATACATTGTCGAGTGCTTAAGATAGATGTCGAACGATTCTCGGTCGATTGCTCTTCTAAATCGTCCGATTTGCTGGATAAGAATAACGAATGGAGGTTTGTATATTATTTTATTTGTTTGTGTGATCGAAATTATTATGTTTATGACTGGATATTAACGAAACAAACAATTCTTATATATTATTCTGGTTATATATGTTACATAGAAACGTAATAAAATATCAAATTAATCGCTATTGTTCTGGTTATCTAATAGGCAATACATTTTCCGAATCAACTAACTTATTTATTTAAGTTTAAATAATAAATTAATTAATACCTTAAAAGCAATTAAAAATCAATCATATTTTATGTGTTCTAAGGTGTAATGGCGATTACAAAATTTAAAATATTTTTTTTTACAGACCAACGAAAGATCCCTACTACGATCAAGAAACAGAAGAGAAAGACTTGCGAAAGGATAAAGAGGCGAAACAAACTAAAGAGCGAATGCAATACGTGAAAAGAGTTATAGTGCACCCATCATTTAGAAATATATCTTTTGCCGAAGCAGAAAAACTTATGGAGAAAATGGCCCAAGGAGAAGTTATTGTGAGGCCCAGTAGTAAGGTGAGAGAAAAATTATACTTTGAACTTAGATATGATCGCGAATTTATTATATTATTAATCGTATATCAATTAAATGACTCAAAACTTGGCGATTAAAAATAGTGACGAGAGTTTCTTGCCCGCTCTACGCCCATGCCTTGCGAACTGGTAGTAAATGTAAATTTTGAATCAATTTAATATCTTTTCTGTTGGCGTTCACAAGTGTACTTGGTTAGCTATATGAATAAAGTTAATTTGAGTTTGAAATATCAACAAATTCTTTAAATATAGATTTATGCATACTTCGTAATATGGAAGACGCCATCTTTGAATTTTATATTGATAAGTTACCTTGTAATTGAAGTGATCTAGGGTATGTTCCGATATACACTGCGACCACTGTACAGAGTACCGTCAATTTAGTATACTGTGAAACCGTTTCTCTATAGCCAGCTATACTGGTTACAATTTAAAACGGAACTCAGTCCAGTATACTAGTCAGCTTCGTTTTTCGACACAGTTTTCAAATGAGTGCATCAAAGTTTTTCAATTCAACAAGAAAAACTATTATTGGAGTATTATCGCATTAAAAAAATCTATATTAATATTAACTGTCAATTGAATTAATACTACAAAGAAAGTAAGTATTTTTTAATTAGAAAAAGTCTGTTTATCATAACTCAACTTATATTAACTTTCTGTATTACTTATAATGCAAAGGTTATGTAGGGTAAAAGTAAGGAGTTTTCTAATTCTTTAATTAGAATTTTAAATGTTTGTTATTAAACTGTAAGTTATATCAGCCGTTAGGCATTCAAGTGGTTTTGATTGATCACGTGATCAAAGCACTGCGAGTACCTTACCTCGAAAACGCCAGTGCTCGCAGTAGAAGTATAGCGGGGATTTGTGACGTCATATATTTCCCTAGGACGCTGCGGCTGTATACTGGCAGTCCATAGCGGAACGAATTTTTGAACAGTGGGAGCACTATACAGTACTCGCAGTGTATATCGGAACAGACCCCTAATGAATATTTCAATTACACAGGTTAACAATTTTAGAATGTAAAAGGGGCAAAGAGAATAGACAATTTAATGTGGAGTACGATGTATCACATATACTTAAATAGATAATAGGAATATCTAGTTTCAATTGAAAAAAGCCCAAAAACCGGGCAAGTGATATGGAAACGTCACGACGGACTTTCGTACTATAACTTCGAAGTATAATTAGTTAAAATAAATAAAGAATGTCACGTATAATAACATCTAAAAATTCTATGTGCGCATTTAACATTCGCTCGAATAGTGAAGACATCGTGAGGAAACCGGCTTGCCTTAGATCCAAAAAGTCAACGGCATGTGTCAGGCACAGGAGGCTCACCTACTTGCCTATTAGATTACCAAATGATCATGAAACAGATTTATTTATTTTTTTAACATCTAAAAATTTATGAATTTCCTAATTTAATTAGTTAATTGGTAATTATAATTTTATCAAATTGCAGGGATCTGACCATCTCACGGTGACGTGGAAGGTAGCGGAGGGCATTTGCCAACATATTGATGTAAGAGAGGAAGGCAAAGAAAATGCGTTTTCGTTAGGTTAGTAACTATTGTTGTTTATTAATTGCTAATTATAAGCCTTTCTTGCGTTGTATATATTTCTAATTTACTGATTGTGTCATTTCTTCATCAGGTCGCAGTCTCTGGATACAGGGTTCAGAATTCGAAGACTTAGATGAAATTATAGCTAGATATGTAACTCCAATGGCCGGTCACGCGCGAGATCTCATTGCCTACAAATACTACAAACCTTTAGGCGGCATGCGAGACAAAGCCGAAGAGTTGCTCAAAGAAGAAAAATCTAAAAACGCTAATAAAATCCACTACGTGGTCTCGGCAGCCAAGAATCATCCCGGCAGATTCCTTCTTTCTTACCTGCCGCGAAATAAATGTACGCACGAGTACGTATCGGTCACGCCTGATGGATACAAATTCAGACAGAGAATGTTCGATTCGCTCGGAAGTCTCTTAAAATGGTTCAAAGAACACTTCAGAGATCCACCCCCGAGTGGTACTCCAGCGCAGAGGACGCCGGCTCTGCGAACACCACACGGCGGGATGACATCTACAATGTATCACACACCCGCCGCTCACACGCCGGCCTTCCACACTCCAGCGCACACACCCGGCCCGGCATACATTAACACACCATACACCCCATCAGCGCAAACACCTTACATGACACCGTTCGCCACCACTCCCAGGCAGCCAGACTTCCTAACGCCAGTCATACCGCGACACAAGCAGCTTCCAGTATTTACGGAGCCGTCGGACTGGCAAAAGGCTGCCGAAGACTGGGTTAGACATCGAACCGTTAGAGACACCCCTGCAACCCCTCGTAGCAGCGAAGGTATGTCGACTCCGCGACAGTCTCGCACGCCCAGAATGGACTCGAGATCAACCCCCCGACATGACATGAGATCTACACCCAGACACGACTCCAGGAGTACACCCCACGGTCACTCTGGAAGGTCGTCCAGGGCACACTCCGTACGTTCCACCCCCCACACAAATACGTCACCCAGGTCGATGTCACTCGGTGACGCAACACCGCTCTATGACGAGAACTAGTATGAAGACTGATGGAAATTTTTATTTTTGTACGTATAGTACGTATACGTATACGCTATGTGTAATCGTTGCGGACTTTCATATAAATTGGATGACACAAATAAATAGTTAGCAATTCATGAATGACCCATTTAGATAGTTAAATAAACTGGAATACGGAAGTAGCGGTTTATGTCCATGTCTTCTTTCGATACCAAGAAATTTGGTAGAGTAGCAATTAAATGAATTAAGCCTTTGTATAATCAATTACACCGTTTTCTTGCGCAAAACTTTTATATCACTCTGAAGTTAATTATATATTCCTAATTAAATGATGACCACTACTATACATTATTTAAACAGTTACGGTTAATTACGGTAATGAAAATCTCAACACTATTTACTTCTGTATACTTTTATATGTACGCAGTCTAGCTATATTAATGTGCCTAAATCGAAGATTATGTATAATGGATTAAAAAATTTATTACACTTTGTTTCTTACTAGTAATCTATCTAAAATTTTACCGACTATAATAATATTAAATTATTTTTTAATTGAGTAAAACTTTATTATATATATTCGCTTCTTCAGATCCAATACCTTACCTTATTTCAGAATGATATAAAAGTGTTTTTATTATAGCAAATGCCTTAACATTGGTTAGTGAAGTTCATCCAAATTTATTCAAGGCTAAACGCTAGTGGGAGTATAATAAATAATATGGAAAATATTTTGTGTTTTTGTTATCTTAATTTGCACCCACTGAAACTAATTACTTAAGTGAACAATGTTTTTTTAGTTTTATCTGAAATAAAGTAAATGTTAAAACATATTTTGGTCTGTTTTAATGCGTATAATACGCATGGCTTGGCCTATTTATTAATGGCAATAATTGGCTTTCCCTCCAATTTTTGCATAGACATATCATTACTTTTTTATACAAGAACGGGTGATACATCTACTCTGTAGCAAAAATGGTAGGGCGATTGATCTATGATATTTAATAGTAGATGGTAATTTCTGCATTTTTACACCATAAATAAATTTTGGGAGGAAAAAGAAGGAAAGGAGAATAAAGGGACACTTTTAGAAGGTTGTTGTTTAGCGCGGTAGCTATAATTCACGCCTTTTGTAAAAATTTACATAAGCAGAGGTAAATAAGAATTATGTAGGAAGCACCGTTTAAAGTCAAGTACGTAGTCTTTTTTTTTTTTTAAATAATTTTATGGCCTGGTAACGAGACCTTTAAGCCAAGTCTTATTTTCGGTCACTAAATTTCACTTGTTTTCCTTCATTTAATTTCAAATGTTATTCTTATTCCAACATTCCACTTGTTTTCTTATATCTTCCCTACGGTATTTTTAACGTATTTATATAATGCACTATAACACTTTTTGTTTTTGAGCAAATCACACAACTGGCGGCGGGAGGGATCACTAACTTCCATTATTTCACTTGCTAATAGTAGTCTATTAAAAATGAAAATTTGGTTTTGGCATTTAAAAAAGATATGATTCATATCTGCGATCTCGTTATTGCAGAAAGAGCAAACATTGTTATCTATAGTATTAAGTTTAGCGAGGTGTGCGGGTGTAGTGTTGTGACCAAAACGCAATCTGTTGATTGTGGTAACGAACTCACGACTAGCTGTATCCAACTCATAATCTTCATACCAGGGTCTTCTCAGTAAATTTTCTTGTATACTTCCATACCATTTTCCTTTAAGTTTTTGATCTTCTTTCCATAAATTTGCCCATATATCTTTTATTGAATTATTTATATTATAATAATAATCGGTCATAGGAACATGTACCACATTTCTGACATTAAGAGTGTTAATCCCTTCATATGCAGCTTTGTCCGCTATTTCATTACCAGTAATACCTTTATGTGAGGGTACCCACATAAAGGCAATAGTTACATCTTTCTTATACAACCGCAAGACAGTATCTTTAATTAAATAGAGAATATAATTGGTTTTAAAATTATTAAAAGTAGCATGCTTAAGAGTCTGTCAAAATTTTAAAATATTTACAATTGTTTATAGAAGTAACTTAGTCTCTTTTTAGCACAGCATAGACAATTTAACAGAAAAATATGAAAGCGTACTTTAGTTAAGAGTTAAATTGCACCGATTTAGTTTTAATATATTCGCCGCATAACGTATGTCAGAAACATAAATATAATTATTTATGTTTCTGACGGCTCGCTGCGAATTGGTTGCGCTCGAGAGCAAAGACAATCATAACTTTTCTAATTCATTCAAAATGTAAATAATTTTTATGGAAAATGAAATCGGGCAATTGTGCCCGCTTGTATAATTAAAAGGCCACCTTATCAAAAATACATTTATAAAAAGTATTGATTAAAGTACATACTAGATTATTGTGATCTCGTAATAAGGTAAACAATGTTCAATTATTTATCTTCATCTTGTTTGAAAGTTAAGGAAAATGCATATAGAAGTATCGCGCCTTTTGCTAACCTTGTGCATTGTTTTTGTAATTTAAGTGACAAATGAGAATTATTGTAGGTCACGTAAATGACATTGATGTTTGTTAATTCGACTGTAAATCTGTCAAATTAATCCGTTAAATCTGAACTCGGAAGTTGTAAAACAGCAATGCGTAATGCGCTAATTATGAAGTTACTTTAATACAAAATGGAATACAAAACATGACAAATAATAAATTTTGAAAAATAAAAGTTCATTGTTACAACCTACTAAAGACAAAAAAGAATACATTTTTGTTTGTCGTCTTTATTCGCCAACTAATATGTTGTTGTTGCAGGCAAAGCACGTTAAGAGATTTAATCGTAATACTCGTACTTATTTTGATTATTTGGTAAACGTTATTACACGCAATATTCTAATCTAATAATACCTTCTACAAAAGTCAATGGATGTCATGGCCAATTTCCTTAAAGAAAGCTTATCAGTCTTCTGCGCCTTCCAAGCCTAAACAATTATTTCGCCGTTAATGGAGTGGCGCCATCAAAAAGCGATAATATTCCAAGAAAGGCCTAATTTTTTAATTTAATAGTTGAATTAAGATTTTTATAAAAAACAATGATGAGTGGAGCTACCTACAAAAACAAAATAAAGTGTAATGGGAAAAACGATCGGTGAAACTCGAAATTGTTTCCTGTCGCGTAAGTGAAAAATAGCTTCCTCGACGGTGATCACACGCGAAGGTCTTGACTGATACAGAAGCGAGATGTGAATTTCCATTACAAGATATACAATTTACCTATATTTATCCGCCTTTTTTAACACAAATTATCCTGATTTCGAGATAATAATTAGGTATATACTTCAATCAACGGTCAACACTTGCGCAAACATCATTGGCATCGGGTTGTAAGTATAATATGAGGTATTCTTTTAATAATAAAAATAAATAAAATGAAAATCAAAACAAATTTAAAAAGTTTGGTCCCTGTGGCAGTGTACCTTTAACGCTGGCAGCATTTCCTCGCTGTATTGCGAGACTTATTCTTTGAGCCAGGAAAGTGCCAGCTCTGCGGTCACCGGTACTATCTACCAGGCGCCAACTTAAATCTTTAATAAGCGCCTGTGCACTTGAACCCCACGGCCCAAGAGTCTCTACTCCAAAGGGAACAAAATTGAAGTTGGAGGAAAGACTCTTATATTTGTGCCGTTTGTTATTTTCTGCCTGCTCTGCGGCCGCCCCAGCTTTTTTGCTTGTCCGAAGGAGATGAGACGGGGCAAAGGTCCCATAAAGGCATCCCATACTAAAGCCCGTCCCATTTTCCAAGGGATCAAAGACATTCCATCCGGCCGCTTGCCATCGTCTCTTGCGATGCCTGTTGGCTCCAAAATTGCTGGAACATTGACGGAGGCGAGAGGCGGCGTATAATTCGTTTAGCGCGGCATGGCGAGAAAAACGACCTCACTCTTTGGCAGTGTAGGCCATGATGTCCAAGGCTACTTACTTCAAAACCACAGGGACACTTATGGGGAGTACATATGGGCACTCCTAAGAGGCTGATGGCAATTCGAAGTGATTCAGGGTCTAAAAGGGTGCCAGTGTTTGGCAAAGGATAAGCATTAAGCCAATGTTCAGCTTCCCTAGACCCCACAGCCACCAACCTTGCACGTTCTGTTATTGGAATGTGACCTAATAACTTTTTAAATTCACATTTGCAAAGAGGATCATCCCAGCTCCTTTGAAAGTTGACGCTAGAAGGCAAACTCAAGCCTGGGTTGGATGCTATCCACGCGTTTCTTGCATCTGTTAAATCCGCAATCTCGTAGTTTGTAGAATAAGATCTAAGGATTTTACCTACCAGACTGCTAGATTTGTGAGCAGATGAGAGAAACGCTGGAAGAGCTACACTGTTATCTTCGTACTCCTAATCTCCAAAGCGAACAGGAAGCGATGCTTGATTCCAAGAAGGTGTATCAAAACGAAATTTAAAATAGTTCAAAAGTTTTTAAAATTATCCAAATCATTAAAAACTGAATGATTCCATAGAGGGTTACAGCGAAGTACGTAAGTCAATTTGGGAATAAAAAGGCAGAATTTTAAAATGAACAAAGCTGAGTGTGCTGTAATATCCAGAAGACGGTGAGAAAGATCTTTAAATTACTTTATAGGTTAAGAAAATTGTAAATACTGTATTTGTGTAAATAAAAATATTATTTTAGAGTTTTGGTATTCTTTTTATATTACATAGTTATGTTCTATGCTTTTGCCGTATTATGTATTATTATAAAAAATTTAATAATTTCATTATATTTTTATAATCCTAGTATAGGAAAGACTCAGCTCAGTATCACTACTAGACTACATGACATAAAAGAAAGTAAGTACAGTAAATTTTGTTTTAGAATGAAATATCCTTTGTCTATATATTGTTCACTAAAACTGAACAAAAACTGCATTTGTTTCTATCAAACCAAAGTGTGTATCTTAGGATTTCTGTGCGATAACGCGAGTCCTCAATTCGGCTAAGAAAACTTTTACGATCCATTTGTTTGTTGAACTGAGATTATAGCCTTGCTAAGCACGTGTCTTGATATTTCTTTCATCCGCGAAATGAAATTATGGGTTTAGTTCCGTCGCGCTCTTCATAAGACGCACGCGCAAAAACGAGGTGTCCAGTGATTTCCGGGAAAAAATTTAAACTGTTTGTGAAAACAAAATACATAAGTGAATCTTTGTCAAAAACTAAAATTTTAACAAATTCTTGATAAGTTGGTATATTTGCTTTTATTTTCAGTGAAAAAAATAAATGAAATTTTATCGCAGTTTTTATATGTGTATGCTTGTTCGCTTGGTTCGTCACTTACCTTTGTTAATTTAAACTACACAAACGGCATTCTTTTAGTTTTGTCAAGAAGAAATAGCTAATTGTATTAACAAGTAAAAAGTGAAAAATATATAATAATACCTACAAATAAAACTAGTTTACGAAAATAAAATATAATGAAAGTGATAGTGCTTTTGGATTATTTTAGGCTACACGAACCAAATAATAAAACAAAATCAATAAACACTTTCTATCGTCATTAATACCTGACTACTCTGAGTAAATATTTATGCCATATCTTAAATATAATATTAAATAAAATAAAAATATTAAACAGTTTAATGAGTTACAATTAACTATAGTAAAAAAAACAGTTTAATAATCGTGAGAACTACTTTTTTATATCAACAATAATAGTTTTTGCTATACAATTAATAAGTATGATATCTATGCAATAGCTAATATTTGCCATTTTAATGGTTGTCCAGTAGAATATTGTAACGTGCAAATCAATTTATTGTAGGTAATTTCTATTTTACTATTATTATTTTTTATATCGAAGTACTGAAACAATTCAGTTTCACCAGAAATCAAACCACGTTATTACCCACGAAACGGATCTATAAATTGAAATTATTTATTGATTTATGAATACAACATTTAAAAAACTAATGTTAAAACAAGCTAAACAACTTCCATAAATAAGAGAATTATATAGTATCGAATTCATTTTCTATTCAAGACCTTGAGAACGTGATATTTGTCTTATTGTCATAATTTACAATTTGATCAGGCGTGACTTGCTAAAGCAACGTAAATCTTACGTGGAATTTTTCAATTTGGAGTATATATTTTTTTTTATTTTTTTATTTAAATGTTTCCAGATTATTCCCCGACTATATAGTCGTCGGAGGTGTTAAAAAGCTTACATAAATGTATTGGTAACCCGAATGTTTACTTTCTATTACTATATTACTACTCTACTACTACCTATTTCTTTTGACAACCCCCTGCATGACCCTCACGGCAAATCCCAAAAAGATGCCCCTCAACCTAACATTGAGCATTATTCCCTTCAAACTCGTCTCCGTTACCCTCATGCCCATAGCTTGCTCAGCGTTATACCTGTCGTATCCAATTTGGAGTATATTACGGCTTCAATATTAATTCACTTTTTATTTTTAGCAGGCAAGTTGGTCTATGTTAATAAAGCGTGTAACAACAGGAAAGTGTAGTTAACAGTTATAGGTTTAGTAGAAAGCCTGATTTGCAGGTATCTTGCAATTTCCCAATAGCGACAGCGATGATCCCAACGTATTCAATCATTTCAAGTAACAATTCGCGAACATATTCTTCGTGTCTTACCTGTTTTGTCCTAATAGTAATTCCAGTCCTTGCAGATTTAACAATGCGCTTGTGGGCAACAAAGTAGCCAGTAGTTTTGTTATTTGTATCTTATTTATTTTTCCCACTTGCTCACCAACTCACCATAGATAAGTATGTAAGACGACTAAAACGTCACCATATTTTAGAGTTAGAAAACCGGCAGTAGCTGTAGGTAGCAGATGAGTAGATGCTTCCAATGGGCTGCCACTCCACATGACAGCACCACAGATTCGCTGGATTTCTCCCTGCTTTTTTTTTTTTTAAAGACAATTCACACCAATTGACCTAGCCCCATGCTAAGCTGGTGAAGCTTGTGTTATGGGTACTAGGCAACGGATATACATACATATTATAGATAGATAGACGTATAAATACATATTTAAACACCCAAGACCTAAGCACAACACCAAATGCTCATCACATCGATGTTCGTCTCAGCCGGGGATCGAACCCGGGACCCATGGATTCGCAGTCAGGGGTACTAACCACTAGACCAATGAGTCGTCAAAGTCGCCTGCTGTATTAATATGCGCTAGCAACATTAGCATATACTAGGGCCAGTATAGCCCTGCTAGCATGGGTAAAGATTTTAGAACGAAGGTTTCAATTATAATAATATAATATATATAGTGTGTTACATTTTGTCACGTAATTATCATATTATAATTACGATACAGAATAATTATATATTCGTGCACATTTTATGTAAAATGTTTTAGCGTCTTCATTTCTGTTTGTCATTGAAACATTGTTAGTTTTTTTCGCGTAGTATTATTTTTATTACAATACTTTTTTTACTAAACATTTATCATATTTACGATCAAGTATACAGTATTTACAATTTTCTTAACCTACAAAGTAATAATAAAAATTATTAGTTAGTTATTTGTAGTTTATATTTTTTATGCTTATCGTATACACTTTCGTACGGTACCAAACAATATATTTGTTTTTGTGTGCTAGTTTTAAAGTAACGAAGCTAGTTGTGTAACACCACCTTTGTAGGCTTTACACAAATGACCTTTCTAAAGTAATTAACGATATAAACATGTTTTATTGGCTCTTAATATAAGCGAGGTAAAGGAAACCTAGAGATTACTTCACATTTATTATCGTTATCGCTTAAAGTGTTGGTCTACTGTTTATTGTTAACAACTTCTAGGGCGCATACTGGCAGCCAATTGAAATTTAGATCATTTTTTGGCGTTTTGAAGTATACTTACGATAAGATTATTTTGATTGTGCCTTTACGAAACGTTGCATCGCTTGGCTGTACGATTCAAGTGTCAATTATTTTTTTTATTCAATTGTAAACGAGACGTCCTATTGATGATGTCATTTGTGTATCGCGAATTATAGTACGTTCATAAAATCATATGAGACCTCGGGAAGAGTTGTAGGACTAGAAAAAGTCAAGTCAAAATCATTTATTCATTTAGGTAACACAATGTACACTTATGAACGTCAATAAAAAAATACCTATTAAATGCTTTTTTACATTTACTGCCAGTTCTCAAAATAAGGGCGTAGAAAGGACGAGAAGAACTGGCAATTTCTGCGTTTGTCTAAAAATAAAGAATTATGGAATTAAACTTTTCGTTTTCTAGTGGCATGTATTTTACTATATATTCAACACCTTTTTTTAAATAGATATGATCGCTTATGAATATCAATTATTCAGTGTGAGGCATATTAAGCCCTAACTCCATTATACATATAAACTAAATCTAATTGCATTCTATTAACCAAAGTACTCTTTTGGCTCTTACTGACGAATTGTGTTAACGCTGTGACAGTAAGATGTCGATGAGTACTTAGCTGAAACAATGGAATTGCACTGATTTGTTTATTATGAATAATTGGGTTTGTCTTCGTAGAGCAGTGTCGGCCAAGTGGCGTCAGCATGCGACTTTCTTCCTTGAGGTCGTAGGATATACCTCAACTGTGCATTAAAGGAATTTTTGTCCATTTGTGACCATTATTTAGAGACCCCCCACACTAGCGTCTTCCGGTACGTCTTCAGTTCTGTGATTTAGTATCGGATGTAGATATAATTTATAAAATATTATATACTTATGAACCTTTTTTAAGAAAACTTTAAATCAAATATCCCGCGTCCATATCCTCGAAGCCAAGCTCACAAACTTCCAAATACAGAACCTAGGATTAGTTATCTCGGAGTTATTATTACGAGTCGACAAAATTACGATAGCCGCTTCTCAATTGTTTTTTTTAATATCGGATGATATTATTAAGCGCTGCTCGCATTGCCCATTGATGGTTCAATGTATAGATACTTTAATAAACATTGTGTCCTAATTCTGCGCAGAAATTCGCTTGTATAAACTCTCAATTTAAATGTATGGGTTTTGGCAAGAAAGTACCTACGCATATTAAAACAAAATATCCTGTTTTAACAGTTAGGTAACGGACAACCTCAATGACGAAACACGTCTATAAAAGCACCGTTGAATTCGAATGAATGAAATATGAATTACGTAATTAATAAATTTTATTAACATCGAAAGGCATATTTAACCTCGCGACATTACTGTTTGCGTTCTTTCACTTTATTCATTGAACTCTTAACGAAGACAGGAGAGAGTGGAGGAAGTTGTGCGGCGCTAGTCGGGACCTTCAAATGAAGAGCGCGAGCTTAAGAACATTCTCTGACGTGTGAATAATTGAGTCGATACATTTATCAGGCATGCTGTTAAACCATATTTGTATTTCCATAATTATTCTTGAAGCCAAGCTTTCAGGATAATTACCTAATGGCAGGTATCGTATGGGAAGCGTAAATATGGGATACCTATTGTGGGAGAGACAAATGCACACAATTTTACTTTCCCTATAAATAATGGCTTATTAAATAACTGAGAGATATTTGTTACAAAACAGTATTCCAATAAAAAGCCAGCGGGCGTGGAGAATGGCGTATGCACTTTGCAAATACATCACATGCTAGGTAACATTACGCCTTTTTTTATACAACAGGGGGCAAACGGGCAGGATGAGCCGATGATGAATGAACACTCGGGCAAGCCTTGTGACCACATTGTTGTACCTATTCGACAAAGTGATCGAGCAGTGATCCTAGTGGCTTAAGCGTCCTTGGGTAGAATGCCTTGACGAACCCCGAGGGCCTATCTTAAGGATGTGAAGGGCTAAGATGTTTTAGTGGCTACCGCTCTGAATAGCAGAGGGCTTTGAGTGTAGACCCAGCCCCACAGTCCCCGCGTCAAGCTCAATATCCACGGCTATGGCCTGCGTAAGCGCATTTTCACCTCATTCTTAATACTGAGGTCGTGTGTTGGAACTGCCTGGATATGTTATACGAGTTAGTAACATTTCCTCGTACGATGAAGGAAAACATCAAAAGGAAACCGTTTTGACTAAAACATAGACGACGATAATCAAACACAGAAGGTCAATCTATAGAAAAGATATAATAGGTGCATGCGTTAGCCCTGTCTTACTGCAGAATTTACTATACAATTTTACTTTTTTTTTTTTTTAGACAATCCACACCAATTGACCTAGTCCCATGCTTAGCTGGTTAAGCTTGTGTTATGGGTACTAGGCAACGGATATACATACATATTATAGATATATAGACATATAAATACATATTTAAACACTCAAGACCTAAGCACAACACCAGATGCTCATCACATCGATGTTTGTCTCAGCCGGGGATCGAACCCGGGACCCATGGATTCGCAGTCAGGGGTACTAACCACTAGACCAATGAGCCGTCAAATTTTATATATTATATTTTCGTCTTTTACAAAACAGAACCAGATGTTTCTGATTAGGGTATATTACCGAGCAAACAAATTCCCCACTTTAATCTGCTTATTTATACTTGTATATTTCTTTTAAATAACGCCTTGATAACTAGTAACTACCATAGATACACATGCTCTTATGTTTTCTAATATTCTTAATACATACATTTATTTCGCAGATTAGCTTGTGGTGTGCACATATCTTAAAAATAGCATTGACATTGTAGTTTTGCCTTGACAGTTCTAACACATATTATTTTCTATGATCATATCGTATGCGCCGGTAATCTACTATAATTATAACTAGATTTCAATGATATCTTAACAATCAACTACTTTTGACGCTGATCCACTTGTAATAGATAAATTTAGTAGTAATAGGATGCGTGTATATCCCATTAGGTATTTCTCGTTTAATTTCTGATACCCGCGTAGTTATTATAAGATGTGATTGTGGTACCTACTGTATCTCAAAGTACAAATTTATTATAAACTAGTGGATCCGACAGACGATGTCCTCTACTCGAACACACAAACTTCATCAAAATCTGTCCAGCCGTTTAGGAGTTTAATTACAATCACAGAAGATTTATACTCGTATATATACCAGCTGTTTATTTGCTGTATAGATAAATAACCTAGATACCGATTGCAGCGCCATCAGCCGGGCTGATTTGTGAATCTAAATCATCCAGTATGCTGTGGGCTGATCACCACTGACGTATTTCCGAACCAATTCGACTTTTCCTTTTAAGAAAAGAGCGTACCAATTCTTAAAAAGGCCGGCAACGTATGCGAGCCTTCTGGCAATGTGATTGTCCATGGGCGGTGGTATCAGGTGAGCCTCGTGCCGGTTTGCTCCTGTCACATTAAAAAACAAAACGTACTTGTCTATTAAGAAAGTTTTTGAAGTGAAACTTCTTTATCGAGGTTGGAAAAATATTTAGTGTAACATTTTTTCGTTACGCGTCACATTTTTCGGTTACGCGCCATGTTGCTTTTTGAAGTCAAACTTCTTTATCGGCGTTGGAATGAAACTTCTTTATCGACGTATGGGAGAAATTTTGTAGCAAATCGTCACGTTTTTCAATGATAGTAATAATTCTATTACAATTAATGAAATTCTATAATAATCTTCGTAGTAATAAGGTAAAATGAAATATTTGTATTCATGTCTATGATAATAAAAGCCTTTTGTTAAACTTTATCTAATTTAACGAATTTCTGTAAAGTTGCATATAGTGGATCATTTTTCGAAAAATAAGATCATAAAGAAGTTTCACTTCTTACGTGTGTACACCTAGTACACGCACAATTTATTTATTTTATATATGACATTACTACAGGAGTTAAGTTCGGTGGCGATTGTTGTTGATACGTTCTGATATATATTTAATGAAGCACTTTGTTTAAAGCTGGGTAGCAACTGACTTTTATATTTTTAGGCATTATCGGAAACAAGAATGTTAAATTAACTTAAGTAAGCTAATTTCTGGAAATAGCTATCGAAGAGCTACCTCACAATCTACAAAACACAATTGTTATAACTAGTAATATTTAAATGTTTAACTTTGAATATATCTGAATAATATAAAAAATAATTCATAGTTTCAAAAGATATAACTCTTTTGGCGTTAAAAACAATTAAATACCCATCTAAGTTTATTGTTGCTGTTAGTTTTTTGTCATTTATAACACAAGGTCTTCTTTTCTGCTAATCGAGGCTACGCCAAATTGAAAAAACCTAAAGCGAACTAATTAGAATAAAAAATTGGGAAAACATAAGAATTTATTTAGCATATTACGCAAATTAATAGAATTTTAACGCGTTATTAGCAAAAAATGCCACAATTAATTCTATGGTTATGATGCTATAACTGATATGTGATATTATTTATAAATTAACTTTTCGTTTATCTGTGGATGTATTGCACCAATTTTGAAAATCCTTTTCAATAGCAGAATGAAAAATATTTGGGAATACATTCAAGTAGTATTGCCTAAACTATTACGCTTTTTATTTTTATTTTTTTTTATTTTATTTTAAGCCTTATCTTATTTCCTAATACAAAAATATCTAATTATCTCATGTGGTAGTGAATATCTTTTACAGCCCCCCCCCCCCCCCCCCCCCGGGGGGGGCCCCCCCCCCCCCCCCCCCCCCCCCCCCCCCCCCCCCCGTTTTCCCCCCCCCCCCCCCCCCCCCCCCCCCCCCCCCCCCCCCCCCCCCCCCCCCCCCCCTTCTTTTTTTTTTTTTTTCCCCCCCCCCCCCCCCCCCCCCCCCCCCCCCCAAAAAACCCTTTCCCCCTTTTTCCCCCCCCCCCCCCCCCCCCCCCCCCCCCTGGGGGGCTTTTTTTTTTTTTTTTCCCCCCCCCCCCCCCCTTTTTTTTTTTTTTTTCTCCCCCCCCCCCCCCCCCCCCCCCCCCCCCGCCCCCCCCCCCTTCCCCCGGCGCCCCCCCCCCCCCCCCCCCCCCCCCCCCCCCCCCCCCCCCCCCCCCCCCCCCCCCCCCCCCCCCCCCTTTTTTTTCCCCCCCCCCCCCCCCCCCCCCCCCCCCCCCCCCCCCCCCCCCCCCCCCCCCCCGGCCCCCCCCCTTAGTAAGTATGGAACCCTCTCCGGTAAAGGCCTCCTCCAAGGCTTGCCATCTTTCTCTATCCCGAGCTATTTGGACCCAGTGAGGACCCGCGATTTTTTTGATGTCAACATCCCATCGAGCGTAGGGTCTGCCTCTGTGTCGTTTGCCTGGTGGGCCACTCCATGTAGTTACTGTTTTCGTCCACCTATGATCTGTGAGGCGCGCTACATGACCCGCCCACTTCCACTTCAATTTTTTTGCGTGGCTTAGAGCATCAATTGCTCTCGTCTCTTGTCTAATTTTTATGTGTCTTATTTTTTGTACCTTTTTAATATTAAGCATGCTCCTTTCCATGCCTCGTTGACATGTATTTATTTTATTTTTTGTGTTATTTGTAAATTTCCATGTTTAGCATGCATATGTCAGACATGGCAGAAGGCAGGAGTCCATAACTCTCTTCTTGAGTCTTATAGGTATATCACTTTTAAATATTTCTTTGCAACTCCAATATTTATTCCACGTACTTTTAACTCTTCTCTCTACTTCTTGATCATTTCTGTCGCTACTGAATCCAATTTGTTTGCCCAAGTAAATATATTTTTCAACATATTCTAACTCGTCATTCCCAATTTTTATCGTAGATCTTATGTAGTTTGTCATGGCTTTTGTTTTTGATATATTCATTTGCAAACCTACTTGTACGCTAGCCTTGTGTAAGGTTTCTATCATATTTTGTAATTGGTTGCTTGTTTCTGATAGTAACACTAAGTCGTCTGCAAATCTTAGATGGTTCAAGTAGTTGCCTTGGATGTACAAGCCTTGTTTTTTCCAGTCTAATTTACTTATGATCGATTCTAATATTGCAATAAAATTTTTTGGGGAGAGTGGGTCACCTTGCCTGACACCTCTACGCACTGGAAAGCTTGGTCCTATAGTTTCTAGCTTCACTCTACTAGTGCTGTTTTCGTATATATGTTTTAGTATAGTTATGTATTTTAAGTCCACATTTAGTGCTTTTAGTGTTTCCCATATACTTTCGTGATAAACAGTATCAAAGGCTTTTTGGTAGTCAATATATGCGATGTACAGGGGTCTTTGTTGCTCTTGATATTTTTCTATTATTATCTCTAATGCATGTATGTGGTCAACAGTAGAGAAGTTTTTCCGAAAACCAGCTTGTTCCTTAGTTTGATGCTGTTCTAAGGTTGCGCTTATTCTGTGGTTTATTATTGTAGAGAAGATTTTATATAAACTTGGTAGTAGACTTATAGGCCGATAATTGCCTATATCTTTAGGGTCTCCTTTTTTGTAAAGTAAGATAATATTAGATTCCGACCATTGTGATGGTATATGGGTTGTTTCCAATATCATATTGAACAATTTTTCCAGTGGAAGAGCCAGTATGATACTTGCTGCTTTGATTGCATCATTTGTAATATTATCTGAGCCTGGGCACTTGTCGGGTTTTAGTTTATTTATAGTGTCTATGATTTCCGTACATTGTATCGGCTCTATGGGACGTTGTAGTTCCTCGAATTCCACTTCTTCATTTAGAGACTGACCGCAATCGCTATGTGTGCAGGGTGCGCTATATAGGTTTTTGTAGAAGTCAGTAGCAATGTAGATAATGTCTTTTCGGTTATACGTTACTTTACCAGACTCTTTCAGGCCTTCAATCCACGTTTTCTTTGTTCGCAGCTCTTTATATCCTTTTTTTAAGCTTCCTTTTTGTTCTAGATACTTTTTAATTACCTCAGCTTTGTGTTTCTTGTAGTCCATTTTTATATATTTATTTGATAATTTGTATAGAGCCTTCAGTTCGTTTTTCATGCATCGAGTTTTGTTTTTGGTTTTCTGAAGTTCGTGTCTTCTACTTAAAAGTCTTCTTGTACGCTCGGTTAGTATGCTGCGGTCTTTTTTTGTATGGGTGGATTTATGTACGTCCTGCAGACTTTTTGTAATAGAACTTGTTATTTTATCATAGTATATTTGCACTGTTTCATTAAATTTTAGGTCAGGACGAGATAAACAAGTTTTGAGATTTTCCTGGTATATTTTAATTTTTTCTTCATCATTGAGTATGCTTCTTGGGTTATTCCTGTAGTTTCGTCGACTTTTTATTGGTTTTGAGAGTGATATTTGGGCTCTGAGTGGCCTGTGGTCTGATTTAAAATTTATACTCAGTGTCTCTATATTTTGAAACATTTGTGGGTGATTTGACAGTATATAGTCAATTTCGTTTTTAAAATATAAACGCTTAGTAAAATATAAACATTTACTACACTATGTTAAACATATTATCTGTAATAATTCTATATATATGTCGCAGCCCACTAGCTTAATTAGCCGTTCAATCAACAGCCTAGCCTTTTTACTGAACAACGCCTTTGAACTAGCATCCTGAATTATATTCAGCCGTAGCTTTTGTTGCAACATTTAATAAACTGGCTGGCTAATACTTACGCTTTATTGACGGTTTGAAGTAGGTGGCAGAAAGTGGAATTAAATTGAAAAGAACAGGATAGGCAAGTAATGTAACGTCATCGATTAATGTCATTTGCATAGCCGTTTGATCAAATAGCTGAATATCATTCAGGCCACTAGTTGAACGGCGCTGTTTAGTAAAGAGACTAGGCTGATAATTAAACGGCTAATTAAGCTAGTTACCTGCGACATATAGACGGACCTACATACATGTATTAGTAGCTATATTTCTCTTGAGGTAACGTAAATCAGGAATTATATCTATTAAAGAAATGGTAGAACACTGCTGTGCCTGACACTCCGTCGACGTTTTAGGCCTAGGACTCACTCAGTTTCCTCACGACATGTCCTTCACCGTAGGAGCAAGTATTCAATGCACACATAGACAAAAAGTCTTTTGGTGCACAGCCGGGGATCGAATTTCGGACCGTAGGGGTGAGAGTAGCATGAAGTTACTGGGCTAATAGTACTGTTCATTCAAACTAATGAAATAATCCAATTTTGGATTTAATAATTGGAGCGTAACCTTGTTCATGATGATAATTTGATGCATAATAATAAAATATATTCAATACATTATCGTTGACGAAGGCCGGTACCACTCATCATTTCAAAGATAGTACTTAGCTGAAAACAAGTTATTCGCGTGTTTTACATTTATATATACAGACTCCAGAAGATAAACCACTCCTTATATGGAAATTGTATTCGTTTTTACAACAAACTCCCAAGCGAAATTAGAGAATTATCACTGAATAAATTCAAAGCTCTGGTTAAACGTAAATTAATCAATAAAGCTTTTTATAAATTTGAAGATTATTTAAATTATTCTAATCGTTGGGATTGATTTGCTCCAGTTCTAACAATTTCTATGACTCAAAACTTGTTGATTAAAAAGAGCGGCGAAGAGTTTCTTGCCAGTTCTTCTCACTCTCTACGCCCTTGACTTGCGAACTGGTAGTAAATGTAAGTTTAGAATTAATTTAACATATTTTCTGTTGACGTTCATAAGTGTACTTGGTTACCTAGATATGAATAAAGTTATTTTGAGTTTGAGTTTGGACATTAAGAGGTCATAAAGTCGAACTTGTACATGTCGATTTAGAACAGCAATAGAAAAATAACTGAAAGCAATGGTCAATGCCGGATTTAGAGGTCTGCAAGCCTCGGGCAACAAAGGAGTGGAGGCTCCCTGGCCCCAAATTATTTTGCAAATAAAATGGGATAAAATTGTCTAGTTTTCCTATTAATAATTTATTGCGTAACCACGTAAGTAAAAAAATATTTTGGATTGTTATTATTATAATTTACACAAATACAAAGAATTCTTTCATTTAATCATTTTACTATATCTATGTAATTAAATACATACAAACTGTAGTTTTCCATTAACTAATCGATTTCCTAATCTTTATGTCCTGAAGTGTAGGCAATTATCCGAACGTTAACTAAGTACGAGAACGTTAAATGGTCCTAATAATATGTTTCATTGTTTACTCATTCTAGTTATTAACCGACTTCAAAAAGGAGGCTATTCTGATATTGTAAGAATTGCATATTTCATATTTATTTTCTTGATTATTTCTACTTTTCGTTACTGCATGTTTGTCCACACATTTCTCGAAGACTGAAATTGATATAGAGATGTTTTTATTTGAATCACGTAAACACATAAGACACCATCAAATCAGTTTAGTAGTTTTCAAGAAGAGAGTATCAAAACATTACTAGTAGGTATATGAAGACTATAGATGACTATTTACAGAGCAGTGTTGGCTTAGTGGCTTTAGCGTGCGACTCTTACCCTGAAGTCGCAGGTTCGAACCTCGGTTGTGCACTAATAGACTTTCTGTCTATGTGCGCATTTAACACTCGCTCGAAGGAAAACATCGAGGTAAATCAACCTGCCATACTGCCCAAGCCCATAAAGCACGGTAAGTAAGACACACAAGCACAGAAGGCAACCTGCGACTCTCAAACCCACTAAAACCTCGTCGGGTTGTTTGTAGGCGGTCGCGCTCAAGCATCAGTAGTAAGCAGATCAATCATTCTATAAGGACCGAGCTTGTATTTTATTGTTTATAGAATGCCAAATCGAAGTGACTGCATCACTACTGATTTGGGCCCGCCCCCCCCTCTTTAACCCCTCTTTTTGTTTTTAAAATTGGTTTTAAAATCCCCAAGTCAGAAAAACTATTAGAAAAATCAAATGTATTTAAAGTCGGCTCATTTTTCTATTACTTTTTATAATTTATGCAGTGTTCAAGGTTAGCCTTAGTTATAAACGTGTTCTATAACATATGAAAGGTTCTTAAACGTGTCACTTCGGTTGACCTTAGATCCGGACACGGTATCGTCAAGGATTCTTCTACTTCCCTATATCCTAATCCACTTACGCGTATACATTGCTATATATTTTGACTTTGAGATGTTTGCAATTTAAATAAAAATCTAAATAATGCATAAAAACAAAAGACAACAATCTCAGAATGATGAAGCTGTTTCCTTATATTTCTTTAAGGGCTGGTAAATGATCAGCCTTTTGTGCCACACATTTCAATTTAGGTGGCAAAGGCATGCCTAGTTTCCTCACGATGTTATGTACGTTAAGTGCGGTATCTTCCCAAATATCATATATAAAACATATCGTGAGCCGTAATTTAACCAAAGGGTTATAAGTCTCAAGCTTTAAGAACTAGGCGAACACTGCTAACAGCATCAAACATTGTCTTCTCATCGACTTCTTCTTTGAAGCAGAATGACATGTATTACAGATGCCCAAAGATTGATGTTACTTTGACGGTCATTATTCCTGATTTTATACTTTAAATACAAGAGGGTTAGGTATATTTTACTTTGATCTATTTGTTTCTAACATATCTTACGTTGTGACATATACGTAGGTATACACATAACATAATATAGCTTGGATAATGTAGTTTCATGTTAAATTTTATGTTTTCGTTTACAAAGTGTTTCATTATGAATATATTATTTACAGTATTAGTAGTACATTGAGCGTGAAAAAGATGTATTCTTAAGTGTCGTCTACTGATATACCTTGTCATTGTGTCTTTATTTTATAATCACGCGCTGAAAATCACACGATTCTTTGTATTTTTTGGTCGTTTCTACGAGATAATTTATTTATGCTTGTAACAAAAGGATGTGGTTTTTGTAAATGTACAAATTGCATAAAATAATTTAATGACCATCTTTTAGTTAATGACGATCGCAAAACAAATTAATAACCTTGCAATATGATAAATAGAAAATTTACGATTACAGAAGTTAAGGCAAGCAGTGTTTTTGTATTATAAGAGTAGTACTCTACGTACTCCTCTGCCACCGTGTCCAGGGACTTTTTCTATCTCTTAAATTTTTACTAAAAAGATACAATAATATAGATGTATACTATAGCGGGGTATTTTGTAGGACTATTTAAGATTATCATACATTACATATGTGTAACTCTAGTGGTTTTTCACGCCAGAATAGCTCGCAGATGGTAGATTTTTTCCTACACACTTGATATTTTGGACAATTCACACATTATCTTTATAAACTGTATGTTATTCTGACGTATAGGCTATATTATTGTAAAGTTTCATTAAAATCCATTCAGTAGTTTTGACGTGAAACAGTAACAAACATCAATACTTACAAATATATTTTATAATATTAGTAGGATTTTTTTATTTTGTTTTTGTTCAATAATTAACTTTCCTAAAATATTACGATATATATTATTATTATATTACGTTATATCGTATAAGCGACAGAAGCAATATTCAAATGACAGGCTTCTTAACGCAAAATAATACACAGTTTTACTTATATTATACAAATTAGCTGTTAACAAATCTATTGTAACTTGTATGAATAATATTTAAGAATATGTATAATAAAATATGTAATATCTAGTAAGTATAATAATATATTTAAGAATTATTTGGATCGGGAAAAGGTAATTTTGTAAATATAAAAAAACTCCCACAAACCAAATATAGAATGAGCCAACCGCCGTGAACACAAAAAATCGTTATTGTTTTCGTACGGGTAATCCTCAATTTGCAGTATCACTATAATCTTAAATAGATAAGCTTTGGGCAAAACCTATAAGATCCGTTTTTATTTCAGAGGTTGCCAACATTTAATACTATATGTTTTTATGAGAAATTTAATCTGTCAAAAATTGCATTACCACTGGTTTTATGAGAAATGTTCGGTATCAAAGTAAACTATGATAGAATAACTTTGTAAATTATCGCACAATTATCATACATAAAACATAATGTTTTTGATACAAGCAAATTTTTTTTATTAAATTCTTTTACTCGTGTTAAGTCACAGGGTCCCAAATCATAGTTTCATAGGTACCTATAGTTTAGTATGTTACTATGATGCCCAACTATGTACCATATAATTTATTCATTTATTTATTTCAGTAAAACCCTTAAGCACTTATTCTTGTTTATGCTAAAATTTTCATTGTGTCCCTATATTTTTATTATTTCTAAAACAATTTATAGGCATACAAACTAAAATATATAAATATTAAAATATATTAACATTTAAAGCCTCAAAAGGCACTACACACCTGACTTCGTTTTATACCGTACGTAAATATAAAACAAAAGAATGAGCTGCGTTATTAAGTAACTTGCAGTAGATAACTAATTATCAAACCGATTTTGTAATTTAAGACATTAAATAATTGGAACATTTAGATCTAACTTATCAGTTAGTTAAAAACGTTCTAACGATATACAACAAAATACGGAAAAACTCCAACGTCAAAAAATTAATTAAAAAGTAAAAAGTGTTAACAAACGGAAGTAAAATGACGTTAAAAGTAGAAAAGGAGTTTCAGCCGAGTGAAACGAAACGTATAGTGAAGAATGTGGTCATCATCAGTTTGGCGTTTATGGTGCAGTTCACGGCGTATAGTGTGAGTATATATTCTTTATTCAAATAGAAACTACTGATACACCTGTAGCTCTGTAAAACCCAGTGGCGTAACTATACAATCTGGGGCAAAATCTTTTAATGGGGAATTATCCGTAAAAATCGACACGTTGTACTCAGTTTAATTTTTAAACTTCGAGATTTTCAGCGTACTCAATTACACGTTGTATATGTCCAACTAATGGCCATAGGCCTCCTCTCTTAGGCGAGAGGGAATGGTCTGTAGTCCCCACACTAGCCCAATGCGTATTGGAGACTTTGCATTCATCTATAGAACATAATAACTCTTCGTCAGGGACCGTCTTGGGTTGGGTGCCCGTGGCATTTTGCGAGCCCTGCCACCCTATTGTTACGCCACTGGTAAAACCATTTCATTTTTAATAAACACTTTTTACATTACACATTTCCAAGTTAGGCTAGTTCCTAAAGTTTAATGTGTCTATCTGGCAATTTGTAAATACAGGCAGTCCTCGACTTAGGTCGTTTCAAGTTACGTCGAACAATGTTTTGACACTATTCCTCAAGCATACGTCATTTGATTCGATTTCCGGCATAGGAGAATTCACTTGTCTTGTGCAAATTTGGAGAATGCCATGATTTTTTTTAAGAAAATGATCCTAATTTTGACAGAAGTTTCAACGTTAATAACAAAATTTGTGCAGCCTATCAGTGTTACCAAGATCTGTATGATGAAGAAGAAAGAAGCGAAGCAATCTAAAATTGATAGTTTCTTTAAGCCAAAAGTTTAATTTATTATTTCTCATTACATATTAAAGTTTTATAATTATTATTAAAATTAATAACACACAAATACCAAAAATAACTAGCAATTTCATAAGTGCATATATCATTATTTTAAGAACATTTGATAATAAAGTATGTATATCCTTTGTTATAAAAGCAGTTTTTTTTAATTTCGAGTCCGTGAGGACTTTAACCCTCGAGTTTTACATGTAAACATACGAAAAAATATGTCTCGACTAACGTCGTTTTGATTTACGTCGCGTATTTCGAGAACCTAACACGCCGTAAGTACGAGGACTGCCTGTACAACACAATCTTTAATGAAAAAAACAACATAATCTAGGTAGATCATGTCTTACTGCTCTGTCTGTTGTAAGCAGTTTCTTTCAGACCTCCCCGTCTACGGCTGTAATATCGCTATTCTTTTGTTATCCGTGAACGGTTGTATCATTGGTCGGAAAGTATGAGAATGCAGTATTTATCCAACCCAGTTTGCTATTTGCAAGCTTTACCTAGGCTTTAGACGTTTGTCGTAACCATTTAATATTTAGCTACTTAAGTAGATTAAACGTTTACAATGTTTGACAAATGCCTTATTTTTCTCAGGTGATCTTGATCCAATAAAGCGCTTATATAGCGATATGTTCTTTAATATTGTGGAACATTTTTTTTTTATCATAAGTTTTCACAGCGCTTGCGATGAAAGATATTTTATATGCATGTTTTCTACATATTGTTATATTGTAGTTCTAGTAGGGATCCTAATTTAATCTTGCAAATTTTATTATTATATAATTTTAATTGCATATATTAACCAATGATAATGTAACATTCATTTTGTGAATTTTTAAAATCAGTCCTATTACTTTTGAGCCAATTCGTTACAAATATACTTACATACAAATCTTTCCTCTTTATAATATGAGTATGGGAGGACTCGATATCCTAACTCCTTTTGTACCATTGATCGGAACTCCTTCACGGGTAAAGGCCTCCTCCACCTTTTTCCAAATATCCATGGCTTTCTTTCTCCATTCGCTTCCTGCTAACCCTCGTACATCTTCTATCCACCTTTTTTTGAGGCGGCCTCTTCTCATATGGTCCCTTCCATATAGTTAAAAGCCCACTTTTTGTCTGTGCATCTTGCTTTACGCTCCCCCATTGCGACTTCTGTTTTAGGGCATAATGTGCCGACCATTTATAATTACATATATTGAGCAGTTTACAAGTATTTGGATTCCACGAACATACAATCCAATGTAGGGCAACTTGAATACAACCGCAACTGATCGTTATGACGTATTTTCCATGGAAAAGTCGTAAAAAACACGACACACCAAACAAACTTATTTTATAATGAATTCAAGTTATCTACGTGTATGCTAGATTAAAACAAAGCCGTAAAAAAGATAAAAAATTACCCTAATATTTGTGATTTTGTAGGGCGCTGCAAATCTCCAAAGCTCCATAAACGCCGAAGAGGGTCTTGGAATGAGTTCGCTGGCGGCTGTCTACGCGGGACTCGTTTTATCCAATATATTCCTACCAACGGCAGTAATAAAGTAAGTTTTTAATGTAATTGAGGCACAGAGTGTCTCTGAGGAAGAAGAAGAATGTGGTGCCTGGGGAACTTTTTGTGTTGTTAAAAGCAAACCTAATGTTGTATCAAAAATATAACCCAGGAGCTTCAGAACGCCAGCTGATCACAAAACCTTCAGGCGTTAATTTTGATTATTTAGGTTATATACGATGAAATAATAAAACAGTGTTTAAGTTTATAATGGCTTAACCTGCGTTTAAATACTTCGAAAATTCCGGGTGCTCCTGTAGGATGTGTCTTTCGGTCTATTAAGAGATTGTCTATCTAGATATTGAGAGGTGAGAAGTGAACTAAACAAGACACTATCATTTCAGGTGGATAGGCACAAAATGGGCGATATCTCTCTCGTTTGTGGCCTATATGCCGTTTATAGCTGCTCAATTATGGCCGTCATTCTACACTATGATACCAGCAGGGCTGTGTGTCGGTCTTGGAGGCGGACCCCTTTGGTGTGCGAAGTGTACCTATTTATCTGTGGTAAGTATTGAAAAAGACATTGAAAGCAGTGAGACTCTCATCCTGTAGGTAGGAAAACAAAAAAGAGCGTTTAATCACAGAAAGTCGACGGCTTATGTCAGTCACCTACTTGCCTATTAGGACCATACCTTGACGTTTGTAACGCCACTGGTTTTTTGTAGTTAGAACTTAGAAAACTGTGTTAGGTTAATAGCGATTTCGATTGTAAGATACATAGTTCACACAATACGTTTCGAGTGCTTATCCGCGATCGTGGTCAGCGATTATACTTTACGTACCAAAGACAATGTTATAATTATTAGCAAAAATCTTTTTGCAGTTATACTTCTTTTGGCGCGTTAGGGAAAAATTATGAAAGTAAATGTTTACGATGCGCGCGCATACTGTCACAAAAAACCGACATCTTGAAGTTAGCTATAGTCAACATTTTAGTTTTTTCTAATGTTGGTGTCGCTTTTTCTACAAATGTAGGATAAAATTTTTGAAAAGATTTCTATCTTGTTTTTGAGATTTTTATGTGACATTTGCATGCTTATTTTTATATGGATCATTGTGCGGTTTTATTTATATGGCTGAATGTACCACGTTTTTTGCAAATAAACGATTTATTTATTTATATAAAAAAACGTAGTAATACTGACACTTACTCCATCTAGATTTGACATCAAATTTACTTTAGACAACCTAAGCACAGAATGGAATAAAAAGACTCTAAAATAAAATAATTACCAAATTTTATCAAAATCTTTTGAAATGGTAACAACTGATATTCTTATACGGATCTATAAATATATTTTTTTAAAATAAGATCCTTGTTTTCAGGTATCTGAGGTTCATAGCAAGATATCAAATATAACAGCGGAAGCATTATTGACGCGATTCCTTGGTCTTTTCTTCATGATATTCCAGTTTAATCAAGTTTGGGGAAATCTTATCTCGTCGCTTGGTAAGTGCTCCTTTTTAATTTGCCTGTGGTTTATTGCGTCTGTTCATAGACTTTGAATTTTTTTTGACAGTATGAGAAGCAAATTTTATGATTTATAATAATAATATTTAGCCTTTATTTACCTATTCAAGAAATATACAATTTTATTATTCTATGATGCGGCCCGCGTTCGGGAGAATTCCTTCTCCAACTTTTCCCCCTCAACCCTTACAATCTCGTTGGCCCATCCCTCTTTAGGTCTGCCCTTATTTCTTTGTCTTTATGAACTAATCCACTTTTTGACTATTTTTTGGTTACATTTTTTTTCATTTGTACGTCTCAGTATCTTTTATTTTTGTTTTCCGCGGACATTTAACTTTCTGTTTGTCACTTTAATAATTTAAACTTGCTTTGAAATCGCTAAAGAATAGTTAATAGAAAAACATAATCGTTAACAATAAACAGCTATCAACTTAAATATAAATAAATATTTTCAGGTGCAAATAGTAACATACTTACTAGCATCATAGTAAGAAATTATAAAACTACTTTCAGTGTTATCCTCGGGCGATAATCAAGCTGCTGTGACCGCGATCAACGCAACCATGATCCCAGAAATCTGTGGAGCGAACTTCTTGCCCAGCGTTGATGCTGCAGAGGCCTTACAGCGGCAGCCTTATGAGAAAATCCAGCTCTTATCTGGTTAGCGGCAAATTTGCTAATGTTTTTTACGATCTAGCCTAATTTAAGACTAATGTGTCAATTAAGTCTAACCAAATTTACTAAGGATATTTAACATAATGTTCTCTTCGGGCAAGACACCCCGTTCTTGTGTTTTTTTCCACGTATTGCGGTTAAGCACTTAACACAAACGTACTAACGGCAAGGGCAAGAATCAGGAACTAGACTTAGTAGAAAGTTTGACTTCCGAATGTCAAAACTGTATTGGATTTTGAAACGACATTCTCCTCACTTGTCTTGTTACGCCCGTATTTTAGCCATTAATTAAAATAGTTTTTGTTAGAATACAGTTCTATTATTTGGATAATAGACGAAGTAGAGAAGAAGTAGAAGTATTACAAGTATTATAGTATTATAGCACAAAAATTCAGGACCCTGTGTGCGACACTGTTTATAAGTTTTTTGTTCTAATTGTTAAAATTCCATCAAAAATATTGAAGCAAATGCTTCATATAAATTATAGAACTCACCTTGTGACAGGATCTGATTATGGTTTGAATATGGAACAAATATTTGCATTTTATTGCAGGCATATATCTAGCGTGCATGGCGGCTGCGGCCCTCATTGTTGCAATTGGGGTAGATTCTATGAAAAGGTATGAATTAGTATAAATAATAATTATAATTAAAAACATTACATTATTGTATTCGTATTTCTTAACAGTGACAACTAATGACAACTTACTGTTTATGAACCATCTATATAATTAAAATTGACTTGCAAAATATGTTGTTAAGCGTAAGACTCGAAGACGGCGGGAGCAATCCGAGTATTTTATTTATTTATTCCTCCTCTGAGGAAGGTTTCTATAGAGAGCAAAATTTAATGGAACACCCTAAAAACCAGTATTCTTCTTTTGTTGTTGTGAACGCAACAGATATATTTTTTTAATAAATCGCCTATGTTTATAATCGCGCGATCTACGATTTGATCAGAAATGCCAACAAAATAATATTCATAATCTATATAATATCTATGTACCTATATAAAAAGTATTACTGACTAATTCATTAGTACCGAGCTTTAGAAACCTGCAATGTTTGCGGTTTAAATACTTCTTTTTTCATCTTTAATAAAGTGATGATAAATGTTATAGATACGATACTGGCCGTGCTGTCAAAGTAATGGGAGGAGTTGAAATGCTCATGGCGACCCTCAAGCTATTAGTGGAGCCCAAGCAGATTATGCTGATAACCATCATGGTCTTCACTGGATTACAGCAAGCTTTCTTCGGAGCTGATTTTACAGCGGTTAGTATTTCTATTTCTTGTTATTGTCATCTGCCACTGCAGAGTACGAGGTCTCGGGTCAATGAGTATGTAACGCCATGGATCCAGCAGATGCTCTCGTGTTACACCAGCCGTGGGTAATTTTAATCAATATTTAATCAACAAGCGTGGAGATGTGGGGTATCTCTTCATCTTCTACCGAATTTACCATGGAGAGTGTTCAGAGGAGTTATTCGTATTAATACCTGCAGCTGAGTTTCATCATAAGACGTCGAAGCAGAATACGAATATTACCACCCGTATCCCCTCGACGTTTGTTTCCACAACTGAGCTTTTCTAAGGCAGTTTTTGCCACCACTATGTGGTATCAGCTGCCCACTAAAGTATTTCCGAACCAATTCTACTTAAGAGTCCTTCAAGAAAAGAGCGTACCGATTCTTAAAAGACCGGCAACTTACTCGCGAGCCCTCTGGCATTGAGTGTTCATGGTTGGCGGTGGTATCACTTAACACAAGATGAGCCTCCTGCACGTTTGCCCTCTGCTAAAACAAAAACCAGTTGGGTTTTTAGATGAAATAAAATGTGATAATTTAAATAAGCTGTGTAATTTTTATTGCGATTTCAGAACACTGAAGAAGGATTACAAAATCTTACTATAAAAATGTGTTTTAGTCGTTCGTGTCATGCGCAGTCGGAACTGGAACAGTTGGCTATGTGATGCTGACCTTTGGTGTATCTGATGCTATAGGATGCTTTGTTACTGGATATATCGCAAAGGTATTTGATCAAAGTTTATTTAACTATCAGTGAAGGTATTGTATTTCATTAGATAAGCTGCCTTTAATTTAAACTTTAACATAGATATGAAAACATTCTTGTCTCTATGATGACACGCGTAATTAGTTTCACATTAACCATAGGTGACTAATCAATATATAAAATTCTCGTGTCGCGGTGTTTGTAGTTAAACTCCTCCGAAACGGCTTGAACGATTCTCATGAAATTTTGTGTGCATATTGGGTATGTCTGAGAATCTGACAATATCTATTTTTCATCCCCCTAAATGTTAAGGGTAGTACCACCCCTAAATTATTATTTTTTTAATTTTAGATATTTTTTTTAATGAATTAAAAATATAAACCTAATTTTCACCCCTCTCGATCAACCTCTATTTTTTTATAAATGATATACATGGCAAAACGACGTTTGCCAGGTCAGCTAGTAATCTATACTAATACTAGCAGACCGGCCAAGCGTTGCTGTGGCTAAGGTTTTTGTTATATTACATAGTAGCAAACTATTCAAGGGAAACGGTAGGAGAACACCAGTCATGGGGACCACCATGCTTTTTTGTTGGTTATGCCATTAAATTGTAGCTTATGTGAAACGTTGGTACTTTCAACACAGCGCCATCTGTTAGAATTATGACTATCAAATAATAAACAAATATTTTGCAATAAAATAATATTGCGGGTATAAATTGAGATGTAAGCTATCCTTTAAGTTAGATCAAACTGCACACGGTGTGCAAATCTGATTGAAATCGGTTAAGTAGTTTAGGAGTCCATAGCGGACAAACAACGTGACACGTAATTTATATTTATTAAGAAGATTATAAAGAGGAAAGATTTGTTTGACGATGTTTGTAACGAATTGGCTCAAAAAATACTGAACCGATTTAAAACATTCTTTCAACATTTGAATGCTAGATTATCACTGATTTATATAGGCTGGAAAAAAAGTAAGGATATATATTCAAAACCTTCGTGAAATGTTTTTAAAAATTACCAGTTGATGTCATTTATTCTGTTATCATTTTGTTTTGATCACCCGTACACAAAGGGAGCCAGCGATATTATTGCTAAATACAATATTATAATTTAGGTGTGTCCGCATTTACTGTACGCTTATGCCAAAATGTTTAAAAATAAATGTCTACCCGTGCGAAGCCGGGACGGGCTGCTAGTTTGTTAAATACAAGACACAGAACCTTATTCAAGCACTTAACCAACTATCTTTCACCGGGAAATTACCAATTTTGGTAACATTTTGGGAAGTAACAAAGTTCATGGATGTTTTTTCTGCCGTTTTAATAAAGATTTACATGATGATTGTGTTTTTGATCTTTAACATTGCCTTACATTATGATATATTGAATATCATACTTTGACTATCTGCTAGTTTCACGGACAAATATTGTGTAACTTAAAAAGGTTCAACTTATATACACTCTTTTATTTTTTTATTGCTTTGAGGATTAAATCCAAGAATACATGAAATTATGATATGATATCTCTCTGTGATTATCTCCTTAAGACACTTAATAATACTAGTTATCCGATGAAATCCTTTTCTACTATTTTTTTTTGTATATATTTACAAAAATGTATCTCTAAATAGTGCTTGTTTAGATTTGTATTCCTTTTCACAGATAACAGGGCGGATACCTTTGGTCTGCGCAGCTACTGTGATTCATATGGCTCTTGTAGCCACAATATTGCTGTGGAAGCCTCAAGCGAATATGAGCTACGTGATGTACATCATCGCTGTGCTGTGGGGACTCTGTGATTCAGTCTGGCTGGTCCAGATTAATGGTAAGCAAATCAGAGAATTTAGGTTTAATAAGCTAGCAGAAAACGCCGTGCAACTCTAGGGTTCGCCAGTCATAAGTACCTTTTTTTAATGGAACAGGAGGCTCACCTGATGTTAAATGATAACACTCACACTGCCTAAAGGATCGCAACTGCCTTGCCGGCCTTTTTGAATAGATATGCTCTATTTTTGAAGGAATTGTTCCAGAAATACTTCAGTCAGTGGGCAGCTGGTTTTACATAGTGGTGGAGCGCGGCCAAAACTGCCTTAATGGCTCTGTTGTGGAACGTCGGACGTCGAGGTGATAAGAATTGAATTTAGTGTTTGGCATCGACGTCTGATGATGATACTGTAACTGCACCTGCTTTTTGTCTTAGACTATTATTAGATGAGTCCGGGTATTTCTGAACCAATACTTGGGGTCCTTCAAGAAGCGACTCCTAAAAGGTTGTCATTCGTGAGCGCTCAGGCAGTGTCTGTGTTCATTCATCATCAGGTAAGCCTCCAACCTTCCAAAAACGGACCTTTTCAAATTTAAAAGCGATACTTTGAATATAAGCAGAAAAATCAATATCATAAACATATTTTTTCTATAATATTAATAATTGCTTGGAATACGCATTAATTATATTTTCAGCTTTCTTTGGAATCCTTTTCCCCGGAAGAGAAGAAGCTGCCTTTTCAAACTTCCGCCTCTGGGAATCTGTCGGCTATATCATAGCCTACGTGATTTCGCCCCATCTCCGTACAAGTTCCAAAGCCTATCTCATTGGAACAACAATGCTTGTCGGTGTTTCTCTATACTTCATAGTGGAATTCCAAGTGAAGAGGGAAAGAGAAGAGAAGGAAACCAAAGAGCCTGTGAATGGTTTAGATAATAAGGCGTTCACTATTGCAGAATAAGACAGGTCTGCCATGATGTTTTTTTTTATTCCAGGTCATATATTAACATTATTTTATGCATGTCACATTTTGTTTCACTTAAGTGGACAGAAGAATATCTTTTATTTAGTAAATTCGCTTGTTTATTTTTATATTAATTCCATGGTCTGTTTTTGCAATCTTTATTCATTGTGCATCCAACCTATACTCTGTGGCTGATCATTCTATAGTATATAAACCGTTTTATAGTCTGTGACTGTTACCATCCACAGTAATAAAAAATAAACAAAGTATTTCTTAATTTTATAGATTTCTCCATACTTTTGATTTTCGATCTAAAAGCATCGACTGAATCTTCTAAATTTGACGTGATATATATAATATGACTTCTGTTTTATATTACTTTTATAAGAAATAATAATAGTTTTTTTTTAAACTTCGAAATACTTAATGACGCAGACCTGTGTAATTTATTATAAAATATATAAGATAGAACGTAATGGCGGCCGTGGTATATTTTTTCGTAATAAATAAGTAGAAGGCCAGACTTCTGTGCCTGAGTCAATTTTTAGGTCTAATGCATGCCGATTACTGGATGTTTTGCTTACGTATAAACAAGTGTTAATTGTGCACATAAAATAAAAGTGCAGCCGTGAATCGAACACATGACCTCAAGGTTGAAGGTTTCTCAAGCCACTAGGATTATATAAAACTCATATGAAGAATTGAATAAAATAAAGAACATGATCTCTGTGTCATGTGAAATGAATAGTTCTGACATACTAGATATGAAAAAGATTTAATAAATGAACCGGCTATGGCTCAGATTACATTATATATATATTTTTTTTTAATAGGAGGCAAACGGGCAGGAGGCTCACCTATGTTAAGTGATACCGCCGCCCATGAACACTCACATGCCAGAAGGCTCGCAAGTCGTTGCCGGCCTTTCAGGAATTGGTACGCTCTTTTCTTGAAGGACCCTAAGTCGAATTGGTTCGGAAATACTTCTGTGGGAGCTGGTTCCACATAGTGGTGGTGCGCGGCAAAAACTGCCTTAGAAAACGCTCTGTTGTGGAACGACGGACGTCGAGGTGATACGGATGGTATTTTGTATTTTGCCTTGAGTCCGATGATGAAACTCAGCTGCAGGTATTAGACCGAACAACTCCTCTGAACACTCTCATGGTAATCGGAGTGCAAATCACATCTCTCAACCAAGGATCAAGCCCACGGAAAGTGACTGGTCGTCGACATTCGAACTTCTTGTGTGCGTGTGTTTGTGTGTGTTCAAATAGATTATAATGGTTTAGATTTACATTTTTTTTTTGTATTTATGAGGATTCAGGTGCCTTTCGGGTCGGTCTAGTATGTAAGTCAAAATTTATAAAATATATTTAATAATTTTGTAAATATTGGCTTTTTTATTAGTTCTATTAAAACCTAGTTTTAGAGTCTATTATATTACTTTTATTATTAATAATTTTTATTATTAATATTATTTTTTTATATATTTATTATTTTAGAGAGAGATCTATTAGAAATTGTATTACCATACTATTAACTACTTGTAGTACGATGTAGGTTTGTTATGAATAAATTGTTGTTAATAAGTTAAAGTTAAACGTTTTAAGTTAAAGTTATGTAAGTTATTTGAACATGTAGTTATTTGTATGTGTAACATAGTCGTTCGATTCATACACATACGAAATTCCTGTCATGTGTATTAGCAAATTCCGATAAATTCAAATGTAGACGGGAAATAATGGTATTATAATTTTATTTAACATACGTCATACGTTTATTTATAACATACGATAATTGAGTGATATATTCATATATTACATTTCTAAAACATATATTTATTTGATTAAAGCCTATAAATTTTATACGTTAACGGTTTATTTTAACAGATTATCCCCTTCATTATAAACATGAATCTAATTGCACTATTTCGTCTCTTTCTGTCAAGTTATCTTTACGATGTGACGAAAAGAGATAGCTATAGTTCTACGAATTATTTAGATTTTATGAGCATATTTAAGTTATTTATTGATTAGTCTGTGTGGTGTTCAGAATTTTTTTCTGGCAATTAATAATATTCACGTATAAAAAAAAGTTATGCATACTGCAATACAAATAGAAAATCTAAAAATGGTTATATTACTTTGAAAGTTATATTTTATTAAACTAATTGTAAGTATTATTTAAGAAAATATAAGGTATCTGTGATAACTATATAAATTATTAAAATATATTACTAATATTGTTTTATTTCTTTCGATTTCGGATATGTCAACTCCACTAATATAAAGAATGGCTGTCAGTTTGTTCTTTGGGTGTCTCTGCTGAATCGATTTTGAAAATTATTTTAGTAGTTAAATAAAGATAGCCTCATATTCCCAAATGATATAAATAGTTTAAAAAATTATGTTTATAAACATTACTAGGAAGGAGTTTTTAATTAGTGCGTTGAAGATTTTATGGGAAGGATTGATATTTTTTTTAAAATCAACAAGTAGATAGTCAGCCTTCTATCCTTGACTTATACCATTTTTTTTTGACGACTGTTTTCTCTCGACGTTCAAGCGAGTATTAAGTGTGAAACAAAAGACCTGTGTTTTTATAAACGACAAAATTTTATTTTTCCGCGTTTGGACTAGGCCGCGGAAGAAAACAGAAATGCCCCATACCCCATTGGGGATCGACTTATATTTATCATAAATGCGTGGTAACAGAATTAATTCAATTCACGAGCTTGCTCGTTTACTAAGCAATCGCAAATATCTATAATAAAAATAATAGTTAATATTCTGATATTCATTCGCGTAATCATTTAGTTTGTTATATTTATTTAGGTAACAAAACAGATACATCTCTATAAAATAAAAAGTAAAAATAAAACATAAAATTGATACATGATCCACAAAATGTTTCACTGATAAAAATAAGATACAAAGCAAAACATGTCAGCAGAACGTTAGCTAAGAAGACAATACAACACAAAATATATAAATCAGGACAACGAGAAACATACCAGTTGATATAATAAAGAAGAAAGATACAAAGCTTAGGACACTAATAGTTGTGCATCGTAAAAGGGCCTGGGACTAGTGCTAGACAGGCTACTTCTAATTATTTTGCTGTATCTTATGTTCCATAATAAACATATTTTTTTTAACGATATTTGAAACGACAAGGTCATTGTATGCAATGATTCTTTATCAAACACCAAAATGTAACTTAATTAGGAAATAATCCCGTAGGTTCGATCCCCGGCTGTGCACCAATGGACTTTCTGTCTATGTGCGCATCAAACGCTCGTATGGTAAACATCGTGAGGAAACCGACATGTCTCGAAATTAAAAAAAACATTCTCTCGTCAAGGAAAAACTCGTGAGGAAACCGTCATGTCACAAATCGAAAAATCTATGATATGTGTGAGGCTCGACCAAGAAAAAATCTCGCACAGAGAAGATACGCTCATCGTTCGTGTTGCTAAAAAAGACCCAAGAATAAAAATGAAGTTTTTTCGTCTGATGATCCGAGAAACATCCCGTCGAGACTGATACGCCGAAGATTAGTGAAAGCTAAATTGTTTGGAAAAATCTCTCGAAAGATACCACTTATTACCAAGCAATACCGAGAGAAGCGATTATTAGGGTTGGATTTAGAAATACTTCGCCTGAATTTGATGAAACTGATTATGTAGGTATCTCGGGGGACCTTGATTGGAACCCCTCCAAGTATATTTGGCTGCCGGAGTTGCGTCTCAGTATAAAAAAATGAAATATAATTTAGTGTATTGTATTTAAATTCGTTAAAATTTCGTACATTTTATATTTTTCTCTTAATTATGATAATATTTCAAGCAGCGTGTATTTCAAAACATGTGAAACGAAACGCAAACCATTTTGACAGAAATTACACTGACAGATTCAAACCATTACAATTTCAAGTTTACGTGAATGTACTTCTGCGTTTATTTTATTTGGATTTTTTGTAAACTTGGCTATATTTTACAATCTAGGTAATTTTTACTGGTCTGTTCTACCCCTAGAGTGTTATTTTAAATCCGTTTACCAATATCTTAGAGCACACAATGATTCCCTACTCGGACGCTCATTTGCCTGTAACCTGGATCTTTCATGACAATGACGCCAAACACACGGCCAATAGTGTCAAATGTTTCCTTAGTGAACAGCGTACATATCCGTTTTAGACTAAACTTCCATTATAAGATATAAATAAATGTTTATCAGTTTTTTCAACTCAAATTATCCTTATTTCTAGATAATTATTATACTTCATCAACTGTCAATACTTCCGTAATAGTCATGGGCATCGGGTTGTAAAAGGGGTTTTTCTTTTTATATTACAAACGTTCTAAGCTTTCTCGTATAATGTATATGAAAAATTTAATAATTTCATTATATTTTTATAATCCTAGTAAATGACAGACTCGGCTCAGTAGCTGAGGAGGGCTAAGAACAATTTTACGATCCATTTTTTTGTCGAACTGAGATTATAGCCTTGCTAAGCACGTTTCTTGATATTTCTTTCAGCCGCGAAGGAAATTATGGGTTTAGTTTCGTCGCGCTCTTCATGAGACGCACGCGCAAGAAAAACGAGGAATCCAGTGATTTCCGGCAAAAAAATATTATTTGTTCGTGAAAACAAAATAAGAAAAGTAAAGAATCTTTGTCAAAAAAACTAAAATTTTAACAAATTCTTGATATTCACGTTTTTATTTCTAGTGAAAATAAATTTTAATGCAATTTTTATACTTTTTATGCTTGTTTGCTTGGTTCGTCACTTACCTTTGCTAATTTAAACTACACAAAACGCAATATTTTAGTTTTGTCCAGAAGAAATAGTTAGAATGGAGATTGTAGGATAAACTGCGAATATGAAAATATTTATAAAGAAAAATATATTACTTAAGTTTATTTACTAGGTTATTAAAATAAAATATAGTGAAAGTGATATCTGCTGATAGCTTATTATAGGCCACACGAACCCAATTATAAAACAATGATTAAACATTTTCTATCGTCATTAATGGTCATATTTATCCCATATATTAAATATAATATTAAATAAAATAAAAATAACAACATTATAAATAGTTTAATGAGAAATAATTAACTATAGTATCAAAATCATAATTAAACTTTAAATTTAATAATCGTGAGAACTAATTTTTTACATTATCTAAAATACTAAATTGTATTTTTTGCTATACAATTAATATAATACACAATAGTTCATATTTGCCATTTTAATTGTTGTCCTGTAGACTTGTAGAGTATAGTAATACTCGTAACGTGCAAATCAATTTATTGTAGTTTCTGCTGATCTGCATTTCTGTTTTATATCCAACTCACACACCAATCCGGAACAATTCAGTTTATTCAGAATCAAACCACCTCATTAACCACCAAACAAGCTCTTAAACGGATCTATACATTGAAAACATTTATTGATTCAGGAATACACAATTTAAAAATACTAATGTAAATAAACAAGCTAAACAACTTCTATAAATAAGAAAATCATATAAAATCGAATTAATGTTCTATTCAAGACCTTGAGAACGCGATATTTGTTACATGGTTAACAATTTGATCAGGTGTGACTCTTGCTAAAGAAACGTTCTAAACATTTTCAGTGTTACCCACATATTAGGGCCAATATAGCTCTGCTAGCATTGGTAAGGATTTTAGAACGAAGGTTTCATAAAATACGATACTTTATGCACCATGATATTTAAAAATTCGTGCACATCTTATGTAAAATGTTTTAGCGTCTTGATTTCTGTTTTGTTATTGAAACATGTTTGTTTATATTTTTAATGCTTATCGTATACACTTTTGCGTACGGTACCGAGCAATATATTTGTATTATCTTAATAATCAAGTAAGTGTTTAAGTAATTAAGTATACATATATTAAATTTTATTTATCTAATACATATTTATTAGTAATCATAACAATCAAATATATAGTAGTAATTTATACAGTAATTTTATTTATTATATTTTTTAAATATGTAGTAACATTTAAAACCACAAAAGGTAACTATAAAATTAAAGAATGAGCTGCGTTATTTAGTAACTAGGTTTTTAATATTGCAGTAGATATAACTAATTATTATCAAACCCATTTTATAATTTAAGACATTAAATAATTGGAATATTTTTATTTAACTTATCAGTTAGTTAAAAACGTTTCAACGTACAATAACATTCTGAAAAACTCCAATGTCAAAAATTAATTAAAAAGAAAATTGTGAAATGTAAAGTTTTTAATTAAGAAAAGCAAGAAAATGACATTAAAAGTAGAAAAGGAATTTGGCCCGAGTGAAACGAAACGTATAGTGAAGAATGTGGTCATCATCAGTTTGGCGTTTATGGTGCACTTCACGGCGTATGGTGTGAGTATATTTTCATTATTCAAATATAAACTACTGATACACCTGTAGATCTGTAAAACCATTTAGTGCTTAAATCAGGTAAAAGTTAGGTGATCCGATGTGCCTAAAACTATGGCCTACAAAGGAACGTACGCACATTTATTGTACACAAGCAAAATGAAGAGGAAATACGCAAAAGACTAGTTTTTCGGTTCCTATCATAATTAAATTTAATTAACAAACTTGTTTTATAATGAATTCATGTTATTTACGTGTATGCTAGATTATAAAAAAGCCGTAAAAAAGATAAAAAAATTACCCAAAATTTTGTAGGGTGCTGCAAATCTCCAAAGCTCCATAAACGCCGAAGAGGGTCTTGGAATGAGTTCGCTGGCGGCTGTCTACGCGGGATTCATTTTATCCAATATATTCCTACCAACGGCAGTAATAAAGTAAGTTTTTATTGTAATTGAGGCACTGAGTATGTCTGAGGAAGAATATTGTGGTGCCTGGGGAACTTTTTGTGTTGTTAAATGCGCACCTAATGTTGTATCAAAAATGTAACCCAGGAGCTTCAGAACGCCAGTTGATCGCGAAACCTTCAGGCGTTAATTTTGATTATGTACTATAGATTATATACGATGAAATAATAAAACGATGTTTATGTATATAATGGCTTAACCTCCGTTGAAATACTTCGAACATTCCAGGTGCTGCTGTAGGATGTGTATCTTTCGGTCTATTTAGAGATTGTCTGTCTGAGAGGTGAGAAGTGAACTAAACAAGACACTATCATTTCAGGTGGATAGGCACAAAATGGGCGATATCTCTCTCGTTTGTGGCCTATATGCCGTTTATAGCTGCACAATTATGGCCGTCATTCTACACTATGATACCAGCAGGGCTGTGTGTCGGTCTTGGAGGCGGACCCCTTTGGTGTGCGAAGTCTACCTATTTGTCTGTGGTAAGTATTGAAAAAGATATTGAAAGTACTGATGGCCTAATCCCTGAGGTCGTAAGAAGGAAAACAAAACCTCCCTTAGACTCAAAAACACGACGGCTTGTGGCAGTCATAAAAGCCTGATCACCTTGCCTATTAGAAAAAACAAGATTATGAAATAGTTTATCATATTTTTTTTAAATTATTGGGGTTTATAGCACAGACCTACATTTTTTGATTCATGAAAATATGTTTCATATTTAACAGGTACTCTACAGTAAATGGGGTGCTAATCACGAATCTGGGCTTAGTTTTTTTCCAGCACCTCAGGTTTTTAGGAAAAGTGTGATTGATGTTTTTCACAGAAACTGCCAAAAATATTGAGTAAATATTCATTAGAAAATTACTCTGCAAAATTGAGTTGTTCAAAACAAACAATGGAGTATAAATAATAATCTACGTTAGGTAATCGTTGGGTTTCTTTATAGTCGTTCTTTTTTCCTGAAAACTGCGTCTTGTAGTTTTCTTTTTGTGGATTTTTCGGTGGCAGTTTGTCAATGCATTAAGCTTCATCAATCCTAATTTTATGTGATGGGGAGGCAAAAGACCATATTTTGGGTCAACTAATGCATCAGGCTGCACATTCTTCAATTCTTTCTCTGAGTGGCCATTCTTTCTTTACATATTGTAAATTTTGCCCTCGACTATCCCACTCGCACAAAAAACATGGATACTTTGAATCCAGACTTCGGACACAAAAGCTTAGATATTATTTTGAAGTCTCGACAGAGTTGCCAACAATATTAGATAATATACTTTATTTAACAACTGCTAAAAATTCTCACACGTTTCTTTAAGATGCAACAAGCACCGAGGCTTAAGTATTACCAGTATACAAAAATCTTCTCTTAGAAGAATCAATAAATAACCTCCATGATGTGAAATCGTAATTGTCAGCGCTCAGTTTCATGACTACTTCAGGAATATTATTACACCAATGAACCCTGTGGAAAGAAATATTCCGCGAACTCTTTTTTCACGATGCATATACCACGAAAATGTGGTTGGAAAATGGAGCCAACTGATTTTTGTCTTTCAATCGTGTTCCTAAGATTTGGACAGCATCCTTTGATAGGCCCTAAGGCACTAAGACATTTAGTTCAGCATGAATTAACGGTTTTTTCGTTTGAACTTTCGTCTGATGATTGCTGTTGGATGGTATGAAGAAAAGGCGGAGGAATGGGAATTTCTGGTCTATGAAGTAGGTCGTTTAGCAGAGGCTAAATCGGGATACTAAATAGTATGTTTATTTTAAAGAAATAATTTTAATGCAATTTAGGAAATATCAATAAGTTTTCAAATTCTTTTCTCTAGTACAAAATATCTCAGAAGGTTTTTTAAGTTTTGTGAAAAATCCTGACGTGATGGGCCGAAACCAAATTTATATTCAGAATCAGCGTACCCGAATTAGCTAAGGACACTTATCAAATTCAAAACACCAAAAATCATGTCGGCCTGAGTAATTAACCAAAAAAAATTAAGACTTTAATCCGTTAAAAGTGTTTTGTTTTAAATATACAGTATATAGTGTGGGGTAGCATTAAGACTAAGTTTTGATAACAATTATAAAAAACTTAAATGTTGACATGACATTTGCATGCCTATTTTTATATGGATGATTGTGTGGTTTTATTTTATATGGCTGAATGTACCACGTTCTTTGCAAGTAAACGATTTATTTATTTAAATAAAAAATGTAGTAATACTGACACTTACTTCATCTAGATTTTTGGAATAAAAAGCCTTAAAAAAAGTTACCAAATTTTATCAAAATCTTTTGAAATGGTAAAAACTGATATTCTTATATCGGTCTATAAATACGTTTTTTTTTAAATAAAATCCGTGTTTTCAGGTATCTGAGGTTCACAGCAAGTTATCAAATATAACAGCGGAAGCGTTGTTGACGCGATTCCTTGGTCTATTCTTCATGATATTCCAGTTAAATCAAGTTTGGGGAAATCTTATATCGTCGCTTGGTGGGTGCTCATTTCCAATTTACCTGTCATTTATTGCGTCTATGAACGCCTTATTTCTCTTCTATTCTATCTTTTTCCGTCAGGATGTAATTTTCTAATTGTCAGGTAAATTATTTAAAATTGCTAATCATTAACTAGTCAGGAGAAAAATATTATCATTAGCAATTAAAAGCAATCAATGTATATGTTGGACGGTTCCAATTTAGAGGGGACTGAGCTCTGGAGGCGAGGGGCTATTTTAAAAACACTTACTTTATGTTTAATATTATATATTCCAAGCACTACACTATAACACATTTATTACAGTAATCTATGTTTAAATATAACTAGGATGTTTCACTAACCGCATCTAGGAGATAAGTACATTTTCATAACGGAAAACAATCATCTAATATATAAAATTCTCGTGTCACAATGTTTGTTCCCATACTCCTCCAAAACGGCTCGAACGATTCTTATGAAATTTTATATTCATATTCAGTAAGTTCTGAGAATCGGTCAACATCTATTTTTCATCCCCCTATATGTTAAGGGTGGTATCAACCCTAAATTTTTATATTTTAGAATTTTTTTTTGTTTTTATTTTTTTATGATACAACATACAAAAATACATACAACCCTTAATTGTCACCCCTCTTCCATCAACCCTTATTTTTTATTAAAATTTAAACAGGTTAATTCCATTCCAATATTCGACTCTAAAACTTTTTCGTCACATGCGACAAGTGTTGCCTGCCATTATTTACATATTATACATACATACAATAGCCAATAAAAAACATGTCAGGCGCAAATAGTTACATACTAAAACGATGTTAATAGCATCATAGTAAGAAATTACAAAAATTACTTTCAGTATTATCCTCGGGCGATAATCAAGCTGCTGTGACCGCGATCAACGCGACCATGATCCCAGAAATCTGTGGAGCGAACTTCTTGGCCAGCGCTGATGCTGCAGATACCTTACAGCGACAGCCTTATGAAAAATCCAGCTTTTATCTGGTTAGTGGCAACTTTGTTAATGTTTTTACAATCTAGCCTAATTTAAGTCTAATAAGTCAATTAAGTCAAACTAAATTTACTAAGGATATTTAACATAATGTTCTCTTCGGGCAAGACACCCCGTTCTTGTTTTTTCCACGTATTACGGTTAAGCACTTAACACAAATGTACTAACGGTAAGGGCAAGAATCAGCAACTAGACTTAGTGGAAAGTCTGACTCCCTGACGTTAAAACTGTATAGGATTTTGTAATGACATTTGATTTCAAATGGTTTTTGTTTGAAAAGTAGGAGTATTAGTCATAGCCATAGACATAACGTTTATTACTAACAAACACACACACAGAAACACACAAATAAAAATAAAAAGCATGAGAGATAACAATTTTTTTCTTTTAAAGAACAACGCATGCGTCGGGTTGTCTCTCCCTAAAATATGCCGAGGCGGCCGATGGCTGGCCATGCGTCATACTCGTGAACGAGTGCTACTTGTGGTGACTGGTCGTACTTGAATTCGTGTATGCGGTGATGTTAATTATTTCGACTAAGGCTACGTCCGCACAGGCAGGAGGTTTGCTTAGCGCCTAGCGCCTAGCGAGTCACCAAGCGAGTAGCTTAGTAAAACGAACGTTCTAGAGTGTTCGCGAATGGCCGCATTGCGCGCTTGGCGCCTAGCTAGTCGCTTAGCGTGTATCGAAGTAAACAAACGTGTTGGTTTTTGTCGCTAGGCGCGAAGCATTTTCGTGGTGGATGAAATATTAATTTCAATAGTTTTTAAAAGGGAACCTCTGTGGAATCCCTCTAATCAATTCCATAAAAATGCAGTCGTCTTAAAGAAGCTACGGGAAGAGGTAGCAATCGAAGTAGAAAAATACTGTTATGCTTTTTCGTAGATGAGTATCCAAATGAGTTAATTTTACTTTAACTTTACTGAAAAGTAGATCAAATGTTTCTCTGGGCATACGCAAATATTCGTAAAACTTTTCGTCATAATTACGCAATTGTTTATACAGAACATTAAACTCCCCATAACTTGACCGTAACTTATTTATGTCTTGGACCCAACATGGTAGAGAAGGTCGTGAAGTTGTATATTTTAAAGAATATTTTTCTGTAAGTAGCAGTTTCAGAGCTATTTTTGAAAGTGACATGTCGCTAACGTGCCGACAAACAAATGACCAACGCACCTAGCGAGCCACTACGCAAGACACCTTTAGTCCGGCCACCGTAGTCACCTAGCAAGTAGCCAGGCGGCAAGCCTCTAGGCGCTAGGCGCTAAGCAAACCTCCTGCCTATGCGGACGTAGCCTAAGTGTTTGCGTGTTGTTCCCACGAGAATGTAAGTGCATGCTCCTATTTCACCATGCCTCCTGCTGATAGAGGACAAGTCTTTGTTTTTAATTTATGTTATTATTATTAATTACTTAATATGTCATGTGGAGCATGGTGTAATGGTTGCTGCTCCTTACAAACGTTGTGTAAAAAAAATGGCGATTAAAAAGAGTGGCGAAGAGTTTATTGCCAGTTCTTCTCTTCCGTTCTACGCCCTTGATTTGAGGACTAGCAGTAAATGTAAAATTAGAAGCATTAATATGTATTTCTTTATTGACGAGTCATAAGTCATCATCAGTATATATATATCATATAGGTAAGGTGACCAACTATTTTTTGTTAAAAAAGAGTACACTTTGCAAGTATTTCATAGGTGAAAAAAAAAGATGAAAAAAAAGATGAAAAAACGATAAAGACTTTATTTTGTTTTAAAAACATATTTTTCTTCCGAGTGGATTTTTTTTGCCAAATGAGGATGTTCGGCTAATAATGTGCGTTTTCCAATTACAGCACTAGAGCGCATTTTGCGGCATAATGCTCAACGTTGAGTGTTCCAACTACAGCAACGCTTCGCACAATTGAGCACTCTCAAAACGAATGCTCTCGCGTGCTTCTCGCAAACAATACCAACACAGTGACAGAAAATTGACCAGTATTTTTCTTTAAGTTGGCATTTATCGAAATTTTCGTTAGTAAATATTATTTATTGTTGAAAAATTTTTAAGGCTTTCGTTTCGTCGTAGATTTTGAAAATAATTAAAGTTATTTCAAACTGCTAAAAAAAATAAATATTAGTATGGATGAAGGTATAAATAGTTACTTTTTTATATTCCACATTTAAAATATGAATACAATTTTATTTTAAAATTCGGATCTGTAAACAAATTTATTTTACAGGATTATACTTTAGAAAAAATTGCAAATAATTAAAGTTATTTCAAACTGCTAAAAAAAATAAATATTAGTATGGATGAAGGTATAAATAGTTACTTTTTTATATTCCACATTTAAAATATGAATACAATTTTATTTTAAAATTCGGATCTGTAAACAAATTTATTTTACAGGATTATACTTTAGAAAAAATTGCAATGGTTTTGAAAAAGTATATAATTTTTTTAGAAATCATTAAAAAATATTACTCAAAACGTAAATGATGTAAACTTCTTACATGAAACTAAATATTTTACTGTTAATTTAGCTTGTTAAAACCTTATATTCTTTAATGGTTTTCTATTATTTCAATAAAAAAAATGTTAATGAAATAATTTGATGATTAAAATAAGCGTAAAAAGTTTTCAACCAATTATTATTGTTTACCACATTATTTATACATTAATGAGGTTGCTAACTCAATTCATAACATTTTTTTTACAACTGACTGACTTAGCTCACTCTGCTGATGCATTTGAAAACTAATTCACGTTCCAATTAAGCTTCAGCATTATGCGGCATTGTGCGGCACTGAGTCGCATAATGCTCTGTAATTGGAAAACGCACAATGTAGCCACATCCGAACAACTTTTATTTTCCATATTAAATTTTACTGTTAAGACGGCAGATAATGTTTTAACAGAAAGTTGCGACTTCTCACTGCTCCAATAATCATTTCCTAGAGAAAATATTCTTTCAACAGCAGCATTAGTGCCTGGCAAACATAAGGAAACTTCTATTAAAACTTTTAAATTTTCATGTGGGATATGTTCTACTCTAAAATGCCTTAAGACTTCTACCCATCTTTTGTCAAGTTCTATTTTCTCATCGTTCCATTTCTCCAATTTTTCTTCATTTAAATATAAATTTACTCTTCGAATTTCTTCAAAGAGAAAATTGTCATTAATAACAATATCTTTTACTTCCTTCATTACAAATTCGACTGCTGAAGAAACATCATTCCATTCAATTTTACTATTTAGAAGGGTCCATTTGAAGCAATTTAATGCTCTAAAGTTCACTATCCATTCTTCGATATATTCATAGCAAATTTTATAAAAAAATTTAACTTCTTTTAAAAATTCATTTTTTATTCCGGGATTGGAATCTTCCAAAACGGTCAGTTTATTCTTTAGAATTAGTGGTAAAAATCCATCATTAAATCTTGATTTCCATTGCAGTATGAAATCGTTTAATATAATACAAACTTCTGCTGCTGAAATTTTATCTCCTTCAATTTGTAGAGTAATTTTATGAAACAACGACGCCTGACTGTGAATAAAATAAAGCATAGGTTCTGACATATCGTTTTGAAAGAATTTCTTCAAAATTGTAGGACATTTGTCAAGGCTTAAAAAATATGAACGTAGTGGGCCATATAACTGCAAAACGCGTTCTAATGCTGGAGTTAAAGCAAGCCATCTGACTTTGGAATAACCAAGCAGTTTTTTGTATTGAACACCAGCCTCTTCACAAAATTCTTTCAAACTTGCTACCCGTACTGTAAACCGATAGAAATATAAATATATATTTGTAATAATTACTTCAACATCTATTGACATTGAACTTGATGCTGTATTTATGGCATTTGATATAATGTGAGCATTACAACCAATTCCCAAAATATTTAGTTTCAGAAGATCTTGTAATTTTGTGTACACATTATTGACACCTTTACGGGTGTCAAAATTAGTATTTGTGTTATCAGCCGAGAGCGCCAAAATTTTCTTATTCAAATTGTTGTCTGTTATAACTCGAAATAAGTGATTAGACAAAATGTCTGATGTTTCCCCTTCGATTGATTCCAAATTTAAAATCTTAATTTGAATACCATTCTTAATATCGAAATATCTTACTAAAATTGGATAAAGTTTTATTTCATTATGATTCGATGCGTCTGATAGAATAGATATATATGATACAGAATCCAGATTTTCTGATAGCATTTTCTTGCAGTATTCATAAAATACGCTGGTTACGATAGACTCACATTTTGTTCGCGCACAAGAAAATTTTTCGTCACAAAATCTTTTTAATAATTTAGTAGTGCAGTCCATGCTGCGAAAACTTTGATTATGGATTATTGTGTGAAAAGAGAAAGTACCCTCCATAATTGCCAATTTTTTTTCATTAGTTCCAAAAGTATTCCCTTTAAAAAATGTTGTCAGTTTGGAAGTTGACGCTGCTGTGTCATGAGACGTTTTATGTACTTTAGTTTCAATGTGTGCCGTTATTGCACTACGTCCATGAATTGCAATTGAAAATTCCCTATTGCAGATTGTGCATTTAACCAAGGAGTCATCATTTTGATTTTTAACAACAATGAACGGAAACTCTTTTTTTAAATTTTCGTTTAAACGATTTTTCCTCCTTTTGTAATCGCTCATATTTGAATTAATAATCTAAAAATTATATTAGAAATATATTTTTGATTTTGATTTTAAATAAATATTATAATCTGATATTTTTTAAGTAAAATGAAAATGAAACTAGGTATAATATTAATACTTACATGCAACTTCCCCTTCACTAGATAAATAAAATTTTATTTTGTACACCACAAATCTTGTTAACTTGAACAAAAAGTACGAAATTGTTGGTTTTCTCTTACCTCAAATTAATTAAACAGAAAGGGGATTCCCATAAAACTTTGCCGTACATACTACGCATGCGTCAAGACTGTCAAGCATGCCGTACAGACTGCACATCAAAGATCACTGATCAGCCTGGGGATTATGTACTCAAATATTGGAGAGATAGATATATCCATCTCTTGTCACAAATGTAATTTTGACGTTAGAAAAAGAGGTTTGTAGTATTTATCTATCTCTCCAGATACATAATACGGCCTCTCAATTGTGCCGGAAACGGCAGCCATATGTGCGCGCGAAATTCAAATCAATGTCAACCTCGTGTCTGGTGTTTGCCCTGTCCTCTGACGTGCCGGAAACGGCAAGCAATATGCGCGCGTGAAATTCAAATCACTGTTAAAATAATATTAATTGAATAAAATTGAAATAATATAATCTACAAAATGTTTTAGAAATACGAGTACAAATGAGTATAGAATTATACAAATGAGTACTTTCAGAGTACAGGTTTTGAAAAGAGTACGGTTTGCGAAAAAAGAGTACAAAACTCAGTAAATGAGTACAGTTGGTCACCTTAATATAGGTAATATAATGTACTTGACATTATGTTACCTATATGATTAAATGATTTTTTACTTTATTTTACGTACGTTTTACGGTAAGAACTCACAAAGCGGTTTGCACCCGCGCCCGCCGTGGTTGCGGGCCCGCAGCCTTTGTAGGATACAGATATTTATGTCAAAAATTTAGTGCTCGTTCAGACACGGCGGGAACCGCGCGATTGTCAGGTCGTGCGGTTTGAACCGCAAAAATGTCGACTGTTCAAACATTGGCGGTTAGTTAGCGATCAGTTTCAAGATGGAAGTCGAAGAGGAACTAGCGTGTATGTGATTGATACATAAAATAAAGAGAAGGCAGTATTGGGTGCATCTAATATTAAGGGATCGACTGACACATGGCCAATTTGTAACACTATATCCCAATTTAAGAATGTTTGAGATAAATTTTTTTGACTATTTGAGAATGTCAATAAAATGTTTTGATGAACTCATTGAACTAATCAGGGAAGATATTTCAAGCTCTGAAACACATATGAGGGCAAGCATGTCACCAAGAAAAACTCTGCACTTCTATAATAACTCAGTGTCGAAGCGATAGCGAGCTCACACGTGCTCTTGTTATGACGTGTTAATCGCGCAAATCTCTTCTTGTACCGGCGGGCGCGGTTGCGATCCCGCAGCCGCGGCGGGTAGCTCCCGCGTGCTCTTCGGTCGGTTGGCGGGCGACGCGACGTTGCTAATCATGCTTATGTTGCTAATTATGTTAAAAATGCTTCGTGAGTTCTTAGCGTTAAACGTGTATTGCGTGTGGGCTGTGGTTGTAATTGGCCCTGGCTCAGCATTATGCTGAGGAGCAGACTGTTCCACAGCGCTGGTCATTCTGCTAGAGACCACAGTTTGCGCGTCAGTCGCAAAAAAATAATAATGTAATAATACTAATACTTAAAAAAAACAAAAATATTAGTAAAATTTAGCAGTGTAAGTAATGAAGTCTTGTGTATAAGCATGTGTGTTTAATTGTTAAAATTCTATCAAAAATATTGAAGCAAATGCTTCATTTAAATTATAGAACCCACCTTACCTAATTATGGTTTGAATATGGAACAAATATTTGCATTTTATTTCAGGCATATATCTAGCGTGCATGGCAGCTGCGGTCCTAATTGTTGCAATTTGGGGTAGACTCTATGGAGAGGTATAAATAATAATTATAATTAATTTTCGTATTTCTTAACAGTGACAACTAATGACAACTTACTGTTTATGAACACCCATCTATATGTCGCAGCCAACTAATTTAATTAGCCGTTCAATTAACAGCCTATCCTTTTAACTAAACACCGCCGTTTAAAAAAACGTGTGTACTTATGTACACGCGTTAGAAGTTATACTTCTTTGGCGTAACAAGATAAAAATCTTTTCAGAAATTTTATTCTACGTTTGTAGAAAAAACTACACTAACAATAGAAAAAAGGTATTTAGTACATTGAAGTTAACTATAACGCATTATCTAGTTAAGTAAAGTTTATTTAAATATCACAAAATTAAATGTTGACTATAGCTAACTTCAGGGTGTCTGTTTTTTGTGACGGTGTACGCGCGCATCGTAAAAATTTACTCCTCATTTTTCCCTAACGCGCCAAAAGAAGTATAACTTCAAAAGTTATTCAGTCGTAGCGTTTGTTACAACATTTAATAATCTGGCTGGCTAATGCTTAGACTATTCGTAGGATAGAGTGTCGATGTGACAGAAATATAAAAAAGATGAAACATATGACATAAAAGAATATTTCTTTAAAAATAAAAAAATTGCTCGAGTCAGTCCGAGCTAAATTCACATTATTATTGTCACTACACTCAACAAAGTTGTGATTTGCCGACGCTATATTGACAGTTTGAAGAGTTTCGCTAGCCTAGCCTAGGTGGCAGAAACTGGAACTAAATTAAAATTAACAGTCAACAGGCTAGGCAAGTAATGAAACGTCATAGATCCTAGCTGTTTGAGCAACTAGCTGAATATATTTCAGGCCGCTAGTTAAACGGCTTTGTTTAGTTAAGAGACTAGGCTGTTGTATGAATGGCTAATTAAGCTAGTTGGCTGCGACATATATAAATAAAAAGGAATCGAAAAATATGTTGCTAAGCGTAAAACTTCGAAGACGGCTGCAGAATTTTTTTCATTTTTTCTCTCCCCGAGGGTTTCTTTGGAGAGAAAAAAAATAACCCAAAAAAACTTATTAATTTATGTCTTTAAATAACTATTTCCGTGACGGGTCGCTAGTTTTCAATAAATCGTCGATGTTTAAAATCGCGCGCGCTTCGTTCTGATCAGAAATGGCACTCAAAAAATATTGTACCATACAATAATCATCTATTTAATGTTTATTTATTTATAAACCGATTCATCAGTACCGGATCACGAGCGATAGAAACTAGTTATGATTGCGGTAGTTTGATAAATTATTAAAATTAAAAGAACTAGTAAGAGTGAGTCAATAGGATTTAGAATAATTTTGTTCAGAGATAATTCTTTGTTTAGTCTATAATAAAGTGATAATAAATCTTATAGTTACGACACTGGTCGCGCTTCCAAAGTAATGGGAGGTGGTGAAATGCTCATGGCAACCCTCAAGCTATTAGTGGAGCCCAAGCAGATTATGCTGATAACCATCATGGTCTTCACCGGATTACAGCAGGCTTTTTTCGGAGCTGATTTTACAGCGGTTAGTATTTGTTTTTCTTGCAGATGCTTTGATTAAATGCCATAATAGATATATTATGGCATCTGCATTAAGTGAGGTCTACTACGGGGTCTCGGGTTCAAATTAAGGTCAACGAGTATGTAACGCTTTGGATCCTGCAGATGCTCTGGGTATTTTGATTAAATAAAATTTGACGATTTAAATAAATTGTGTAATTTTTTTAAGTGAAACTTTTGAGGCGCATGAGGGTAAGTTTTTACGGATGAAACGTCACGAAGATGTGCAGCGATTTTGTGGAAGAAAAGGGAGAGAGCGATCGAGATCGATTGAGATAGAAATTATATTTTTAAAATTAAAATTTCGTAAAGAGAATTTATAAAATATGTATTAGTATTTTATATTTTATGCAAAATAATTAATTGAAATGTCAAATGACGAATTCTAAATTAAAATGCCACGTGTTTTTATTATCAAAAAAATAAAAAAAAAAAAATGTATTATTTGTATTCATTTTCGACACTTAATATTTTAATGACAATTAAATTCTTAACATATCTTCCTTTTTCCCTCCCTTTAAGTCTCGGAAATCTCAAGATCTGTATAAATATGAACGAGACTTAAAAATTAGTTTGCCAAAGAAGTTTCACTTCTGACATGTGCACGCACTTTCTTAATGATTAATTTGCAACACAGATTTCTTAAGCATTTTCAAATATTACTATGTGTTTCAGTCATTCGTGTCATGCGCAGTCGGAACTGGAACAGTTGGCTATGTGATGCTGACCTTCGGTGTTTCTGATGTTATAGGATGCTTTGTTACTGGGTATATCGCAAAGGTATTTAATCAAAATTTAATTATTAGTGAAAATCCTTAGAATATTATATTTAATTAAGCTGGGTCCGTTGCTTACATTAGGTAGTCAAGGTAGGTCATAAAAGGCAACTACCGCAGCCCATGGATACTCTGATATTGTATTTATAATATAATACATATTAAACTTTAGTATACAGTTTTGTGGCATACACAAATTGTGGTTACGAAAAAATACTAGCAATACCTACCATCTAACCTGCGTTTAATTTAACTGCAAGTATATAAATTGTAGTTAATAGCTAAGAAAAAGGGGTTCAATCTATGTATCCTACCATGTGTTACATACGGCTGCCAGACTTGGGCATTATCTCAGAAACATCTTCTAAAGTTGAGAACATGCCAAAGAGGAATGGAAAGAAGCATGGTGGGTGTTACACTGAGGGTCCCGGTAGAATGCGACAGCGACCCCGGAGCCTCTGTAACGCGGCTTTGTCGGAACTACTCGAGGTGGTTTTAGTGGGTATTGCTCACCCAGTCTCTGAATAGCAGAGATTTTGGCGTGGGTCGAGTCCCACATACCCCTGTTCAGGGGATGCGCAAATGCATTTCCACCTCTGATATCAAAAAAAAAGGGTGTAACACTGAGACATCGAAAAGGAGCAGAAGAGATCAGATCAGCGACCAAAGTAAAAGACATTATAAAGAAAATAAGGCAATTGAAATGGCGCTGGACTGGGCAGATGACGAGAGATAGCAGGTTAAAATGGACAAAAATAATTACAGAATGACAACCACGTGATGGAAAAAGGCAAAGAGGAAGACAGAGCAAGAGGTGGGCAGACGATATAAAGATAATAGGAGGCACAACTTGGACAAGAAGAGCTAATAATTTTTTAATTTTTAAAGGCCGGCAACGCACCAATAAAATTGGGTGTCTATGGGCTGCGCAGACTGCCCTTTTTGGTCGTCCCGCAAGCTCGTTTGCCCCCCTATTATATAAAAAAAAAACAGAAAAGAATGGAAACAGCTGGAAGTGCTATGTGTCACAAGACACGCTGACTACCTAAAACGGGGCAAGTGACGTATTAGATTAAGTTTTATTTATGTATTAGAATTAAGTGTTTTTTTTTATGTAACTTAAATAATAGTTATTATATTGTACTGGGTGTCAGCAATAAAGGCTTAATAATAATAATATAAATTGTATGTATAATTTAACAACGCAAATAAAACTTTAAAGGGTTACTCATTATTTTGATCATACAAATCCTGTAAGGAAGGATCGCATTTCTTGTACTAAGGGATGAACTTAGTTGAGCAAAGTAATAGCTATGTATTTAGTGCAATGAAGTCTCTTGTTTATAATATTTTTATTTTACGTACGAATTAAATTCTTTCTGTTTTTTTTGACTATTACTTACGTGCAATAGGCACGTGAATATTCACATTAACTATAATAATTTGTTAAATCCAAGAGATGGATGTTCTTATTCAAGGCTGCAGCTCATAACTGCAGTTCATAACCTACAATCTTTCAACGGGAAATTACCATTTCGATGACATATTGGTAAGTTACAAAGTTCATGGATTTTTGTTATTTCGTTTTAATAATAATTTCCATGATATCTTTTTTAATCTTGAACGTTGCCTTAATAATAATAATCCTTTGTTAATCCACATCTTATACATACATTTAACAAAATAGATATAAATACAAAAAATACTACTCTAACATTAGACTTTAGACTCCGCGGCCTCTGTCCGGGAAAAGGCCTCCTCCCACTTTTACCACCCAATTTTATTTTGTGCCATCGTCATCCAATTTTTTCCAGCTATTCTGTTGATCCCGTCGGCCCATAGCTCTTTGGTCGTATTGAACGTTGCCTTACATTAATATATTGAATATCATACTTACTTTGACTATTTCGCTTGTTTCACGGACAAATAGGTGTTGAACTTAAACTCAGCCTTTTGCTTTTTTAATTGGTTTGAGGATTAAATCCAAGAAAACATGATATTATGATATGATATCTCTCTCTGATAATCTTCTTAAGACACTTAACAACACTAGATATCCGATGAAATCCTTTTCTACTTCTAAATTTTGTTTTAATAAAAAATGTATCTCTCAATAGTGCTTGTTTAGAATTGTATTCATTTTTCACAGATATCAGGACGGCTACCTCTGATCTGCGCAGCTACTGTGATTCATATGTCTCTTGTGGCCACAATACTGCTGTGGAAGCCTCAAGCGAATATGAGCTACGTGATGTACATCATCGCGGTACTGTGGGGAATCTGTGATTCCATCTGGCTGGTCCAGGTTTATGGTACGCAAACCAGAGAATTTAGGTTTAATAAACTAGCAGAAAACGCCGTGCAACTCCAGGGTTTGCCAATCAGAAGTACCCTTTTTTTAATGGAACAGGAGGCTCACCTGATGTTAAGTGATAACACACACTGCCTAAAGGATCGCAAGTGTCTTGCCAGCCTTTTAGAATAGGAAAGCTATTTTTTTGAAGTACCCTAAGTCGAATTGGTTCGGAAATACTTCAGTGGGGCAAAAACTGCCTTAAAACGCTCTGTTGTGGAACGACGGACGTTGAGGTGGTACCAATGGAATTTGGTATTTGGCATCGACGTCTGATGATGATACACTTTTGTCCTACACTATTATTAGATTACTCCGGGTATTTCTGAACCAATAAAAAGATAGTTTCAATATAATAGCAGAAAAATTAATATCATAAACGTATTTTGTCTATAATAATAATAATTGCTTGTAATACCCATTAATCACATTTTCAGCATTCGTTGGAATCCTTTTCCCCGGCAGAGAAGAAGCTGCCTTTTCAAACGCCCACCTCTGGTCATCTGTCGGCTTTATCATAGCCTACGTGATTTCGCCCCATCTCCGTACAAGTTCCAAAGCCTATGTCCTTGGAACCACAATGCTTGTCGGCGTCTTTCTATACTTCATAGTGGAATTCCAAGTGAAGAAGGAAAGAGAACAGAAAAAAACTAAAGAGCCTGTTAATGGTTTAGATAATACGGCGTTCACTATTTCAGAATAAGACAGGTCTACCATGAAGTTTTTTTTTATAATTCCAGGTCAAATGTGTTGGTACATATTGCATATATTGCAAATATTAACTTTATTTTATTAATGTCACATTTTGTTGCACTTAAGTTGAACAAATATTTTTGAAGTAAAACTTCTTTAGGCACATGAGGGTAAATTATTTACGGATGAAACGCAATAATAATAATATAAGCGTCACGAAGATGTGCAGCGCTTTTGTCGAAGAAAAGCGAAAGAGCGATTGTGACCGATTGAGAAAGAGTGAGAAGGGCGGATTACCTTATAGAAAGTCTATTTTAAAATTAAAATTTCGTAAAGAGAATTTATGAAATATCTTTATATTTTATGCAAAATAATTTATCGAAATCTCAAATGACGAATTGTAAATAAAAATGCCACGTGTTTTTATTATCGAAGAAATAAATTAAAAAAATTAAATTTATAATTTGTATTAATTTTTGACACTTAATATTTGAATAACAATTAAATTCATTAAATTCCTAACATATCTTCCTTTTTTCCTCCAAGTCTCGGAATTCTAAAGTTTTAGATTTGTATAAATATGAACAAGAGTTAAATATAAGTTTGCTAAAGAAGTACGCACGAACTTTTTTTTATTTAGTAAATTCGCTTGATTTTTATTAATATTAATACCAATGTCTATTTTTGCAATCTTTATTCTTTGTGCAACCATCCGATCGCTAGCTCGTTATTCAATTAAATTCTAAACATATTATTAAGAATCTAGCTACAAGTGCACATGTGCCATAGTTGCTCATTTGACTTGTTCGGTTGTTTACGAATTTATACGAATTGACGTCGAACATGTGCCCGAAGTGGGATGGTCGAGTCGGAGTAGGGAATAGATTATAATTATTAAGAAGTTGTGACACATGCGCACCGGTAATTCCTTTGTTTAAGTTTGAAGTTATACAGTTTATATAAAGTCAGTGAAGTGAATTATAGTGAATCGAGTCTCTATTGGATCGTTTCATTTCCTACCCTAAGAACTAGATCAACTAGCACTTATATTATACTCTGTGGCTGATCATTCTATAGTATATAAACCGTTTTATAGTCTGTGGCTGTCACCATCCAGAGTAATAAAAAATAAACAAAGTTGTTCATTAATTTTATCGATTGCTCCATACATTTTTCATCAAAAAGCATCATCTGAATCTTCTAAATTTGACGTGATATATATAACTATAATAATACAATATAATTTTGTTTTATATAATAATAATAAAAAATCTTACGAAATACAATTACATTTACAATTTTTATTTTATTTAAGTGTGTACAACGACAAACTTCCGTTCAAAAACAAAACGTTCTGTGCCACCTCCCACCATTTGCCGATCCAGCCAAGCTACTGGTATCCGACCACTACGCCGGCTCAAATAAGCTTCATGCGCTCAAAGTGCCCTATAACGTGGCCAATATAAGGCCCTTGTATTCGCCTATAATGATGGGCTGGGCTACCAACTTCGGGTTTTTTTTCATAACAAACATAATATTGTTTTTACCACGAGTAAATTATTAAATGGTAAATTGGGCTGTGGTTTGCCATTGTAGAACACTAGCTGTATCGATAACATTTTGATTTTAGTTATCTACGACCCTAAAGCCGGAATAACATTACCAAATTAGTGGTATGCATGTGAAATCAGTTTCACGAAAGTAGTTTCGATATATCCGAAAGTAATTCCGTAAAATAATTAGTGTCGTGAAATCCACAGTATCGCAGTAACCATGGCCCCATCAGCATCAAAGCTGTATTTTTCTATATCCAATGTAGCTAAAGAGATTATCTATTATCATTATAATATTAGTTTTTACTAACATTTTGCGGAATTAAAAAACATATTCCGATTGAAAATCATGCAAAATTACTACTTGATATTAAAGTTCCACTCTTATACTATTCAATAAACTTATAAAAGTGCGTCAATAACAAAATTAGTAAAAACGATTTTTGATATGCCGTTGTTTTACCATTTTCCATAGTGCGCCAGGACGTTTCAACAACTTAATTCAACAGAAGATATCTAGACACGGCCTTAGACTGATTTCGCTAAGCATTAAATTATCCAAAGCTAAGCACAAAATTTTGTGATACGTGTTAAGACTAAAACCAAAGTATAAATTAGACATTACCACATGTAGGAAAACTACAATGCGTTCGTGAAGTGTATTTGTATCATATTCGTGAGTTTCATTCTGTTAATGGCAATAATAAAATTAGTGATTAAATAGATACTATTAGTTTTGTACACTTTTTTCTTAAAGTTCGATATTGTATTTTGAAGTCTTTCAATTCCGTTTGTGTGGGCAGACATACTTCCTGTATATGCTTAACACTTCAGAACGTCAGGTTTAAAACCCGGAACTCCGACAGTAATAAAATCGAATTGCGCCTCGTCTGTTACTTTTGGCCGGGCCCCTCTTTATGTTTACAGTTTCTAAGTCCGGAGATGTTTCCGCCCTCTCTTTACCTTTTACTCGTATAAGCGAATTATGTCTAGATATTTTGAATAGACAGAATAAACGAAAACGCGTGCGTAGTGAAGGGCGGTCGCGTAAATATAAATAAATAAATGTATATTTATCAATAAATAATTAAATATTTGAAAATTATTGTAACGTTTGCTGAGAATCGGAAATTGAAAATTTTTGGATTTTGCTTAAAACAAAATTCAAATAGTACAGAGTTATGAATATCAACGTCGCGGTGAAAACACTGTCTTTACATTACATTACTAGGAAGGAATTGTAATAAAGTGAATCGAAATTAAAGCGTTGTAAATTTTAATAATTAAGTTTGTTTAATATATAATGTAATAAGTGTAATCCTCTCAGGATTAAGATAAATAAATCAGTGGCACTACAACCTCTTTAGGTTTTGGCCTCAGATTTCTGAATCTGTTTTATGATGATTTTTTCAATGTAATAGGCCAGTAGGTGATCAGCCTCCAGTGCCTGACACACGCCGTCGACTTTTTGGGTCTAAAACATGTCAGTTTCCTCACGATGTTTTCCTTCACCGTTTGAGCAAATGTTAAATGCGCACATAGAAAGAAAGTCCATTGGTGCACAGCCGGATATCGAACCTACGACCTCAGGTATGAGAGTCACACGCTGAAGCCACTAGGCCAACACCGCTCTATCTAACTATCTCTGCCAGGATTAAACTAAGCTTTAAAAAACTCATGCACCATATAGTCCTAGCCATAGATTTCTTTATCACTTTCTTGATATTTTTTTTAATCAGCAAGTAGGTTAGCCTTCTGCCCTTGACATACACAGTTGTTTTTTTTTTTGACGACGGTTTTCTCTCGATGTTCGAGCGAGAATTAAGTGTAAAACAAAAGACCTGTGTGTGACAACCGACTAAATTTTATTTTTCCGGGTTAGGGAGCGTTCAAGTATTACGTAACGAATTTTGGGAGGGGGGAGATCATCATGCAAAACGTTACGATGCAGGGCGGGGATTAAATTACGCATTATTGTTAATATTATTTTCGACTTACACCACATAATGGTAATTTTTAGTCACTGGGTGGTCACGAAACGTTTTACTATTGGATACAGAAAAACGTTACGGCGCGTTACATTGGGGGGTCAATAGTCGCTCCCTAAATGCTCCCTTAGGACCAGGCTGGCAAAGAAAGCAGAAATGCCCCATGCCCCATTACTACATTTATATTTATCATAAATGCGTGGTTACAGAATTAATTCAATTCTCGAGCTTGCTCGTTTACTAAACTAGCAATCGCAAATATCTATAATAAAAATAATAGTTAATATTCCGATATTAACTCGCGTAATCACTTAGTTTGTCTGTTTCCATTATTCGCGCAGCGCAACGATATTTGAAATGACAAGGTCATTGTATACAGTGTTATTTTATCAAGCATCAAAAATCTAAGTTAATTATGAAATTAATTCCTAAAGCAGTGCGACTCTCATTCCTGAAGTGGTAGGTTCGATCCCCGGCTGTGTACTAATGGACTGTCTATGTCAAACTCTCGTACGGTTCAACATCGTGAGGAAACCGGCATGGTTGCTCACGAGTCATTTCTATAACTATGACATGTGTCAGAAGGCTGATGATAAATCTATGAAATTCACAAAAAAACGGATGCTATCTGAGGCATTTAAAATATATATAAATTTGTATACAATAAATGTATTTATATAGACCACTTCGTTGGTTACGCATGGGAGAATACCTAAGGGTAATTCGATTCGCGGGAATTTTTAAAAGTTTACGATTATTAGATACTAAATTGTTTTATTCAATTATATATTTCCGAAACTTTTAAACGTTCAAGCATGAGTTGACAGCGATAGAAACTCAATGTCATTTGTCAGATTTAATGTTGATTTTGAAAGTGGTGTGATGGAAACAGTGCTTTACAGGTCTGAGTTGGTCCGTGTTCACTTAGTTAGGGTCCTATAAGTTAAACGAACGTTTCTTATGTAAACTATGATAATAGTGGTATTGTGTTAAATAAAGGTATGTATTTTATATATTTTAATGAAAGTGATTTAAATATATGCAACTGTTTTCATAATAAGTTATTTTTAAGCGACATAAAAGTCGAAACTTTTGCAAATTTGTACTAAATTTTGTTTTCGTTTTGTTAACTGATTAATAATTATTTAAATTTAATTTTATTGATTACATTCTAGACACTATAGATAGAACAAAACCTAATCTTAATTTTAATCTCGCCGTGGTATGTAATTTTTAAATTATTAGCTGTTTTTTTTAAATTTAGTACTAAAAAATAAAAACAACTAGAACCATAAATGCAATAAAACTATATTTTTATAGTTTTAAACACTGAATGCCGGATAATTAAAGGGTTATATGTTAAATTTATTCTGTCTTTATATATAAGTTAAATTTGATATAATTAAAACTTGATTCGCTGGAACGCAATAAATTTAACTCGTGAAAAATTAGTTTTCCAATTCGTTACATAGATTCCTGAAAATCACAATTTCCTTCAAAGCAATTAAGTGTATTAATATATATTTTATCGAAAAAAAATTTTGAGCTTTTATGCCAAACTTGATTTTTTTGTTATCCTGAGTATTCCTATCGCTAAAGTTGTTCCTGTATGTTCAATTTAATGAGTTTTTGATATACAGAAGTCTAAATTGGATTTTCGATTATTATTCTTGCCATAAGATATATCTATCAATATTCCTCTTTTGGGTAAATGTTAATTGCGTACTGGTAAAGAGTATGTCATTGGTCAATGTTTTTAACCTACGACCTGAAGGTCGAAAGTTACGCGTTTAACCACTGAGCGATAGAGAATATCCGACATTTTTCACTAGGATACAAAATTACAACATAAAAAATTAAATAAAACAGTAACATAAATTTAAAAAGGTTAAGTGAGTTTTAAGTTTAATAATATTAATAAAAATATCGATTAACGTTTTATTGGTCGTTTTAATTTAAATTACAAATTAATGTTGCAGCTTTCATTTGTGCAACATTATCGAAAATATAATCAAAATTGACAATTAAACATAACATGATCGCAATGAAAGTACGTGAAAGTTATGTTTTTTTCGATAATGTTCTGTTATTATATGATTTCAATTCCGACTTTGACAAATTTTATTTCAAAATACGAAACGAAACTCAAAAATAAGTATCAGTCAAAAATACGTGAATGTTAGGCAGCGTCAACTAACTCCCACAATGCCCTGCATGAGCCTTTGATAGCAATGTTAGTGTTATGGGCTATAAGTTAAACCATCAGACTGTTGTACAAAAAATTTCATCAAAATCGGTGTCGTAGGGTTACAGTGGAATCTCTGTAACTCAAATGTTAAGTTTCGTGGTATATTGAATGTATTCATTCTGTGCACGTGTACAAGACAAAAAAAATTAGAAACCCCGAACCCGTACATTTATTTTACGTTTTTTGCTATTATTTCGAGGAATTCCAAGTCAGACGTCATTGTATTTTTACGACTTACGGACTCTCCTTTTTAAAATTCGAGTTATAGAATATAAATATGTATTAACAATAACATTTTATTCTAGTTACAAAGTCTAAATAATTCGCCTATTTAGGGGTTCAGCGGAAGGGAATGGCATTGAATTTCGACTTAACGAGGTTCGAGTTATAGAGACTCCAGTGTATTAAAAAATGTCGGAATAAATATATTTAAATTTTCGGTATAAATTTAATAATATTTATTCCAACATTTCTTAATACGTGGAACCTCTATAACTCGAATCTAATATGTAGGAATAGAAGATTCTGCGAAAGCGAACGATACGACATAAATACGTATGTACTACACGATACACTAAATGTTCAGGCATCATAGCTAAACTTTAGAACCTTCGACCTAGGTCAAATTTTAACCTTCTTTAATTAACAGGTTAGTACTAGAATACGTTGTTAGGACTATTTAGTTTTAGGTTGAAAAAGTTAGCATTTGTGAACTTTAAGTACTATAAATCCCTTTTATCTGAATACCTCTTCAAGGAATTTGATTAATAATATATGTAAGTTATATGTTAAAAATATATAAGTGTATTTGATCAGTGGCGTTACAACTTTTTTTTGGGTTTGGGCCTCAGATTTCTATATGTTTCATGTTCATTTGTTAATCTAATAGATCATCCTTCTGTGCCTGACACACGCCGTCGACTTTTTGGGTCTAAGGTTTCCTCACGATGTTTTCCTTCACCGTTAGAGCGAATGATAAATGCGCACATAGAAAGAAAGTCCATTTAGCCGGGGATCGAACTTACGACCTCAGGGATGAGAGTCGCACAATGAAGCCACTTGGCCAACACTGCTCATTCATAGTGTATTTAGAGAATAATTTATTTTAACGTTAATGATTCTAACTAGAACTCACTTAACTTAATTTGGCATAAGACGCGTTAGGATAGGCTGGTGATTGAGATAGAAACTAAATTTGAGATGTACGAATACAGAGGCCGACTTATTGTGATATGTGCGATACTAATTACTACCATAAATCTGTGAGAATAAATGTAATGAAATTTCGCATTCATAAAAATGCGATCACAGAAAATATTGTTTTATAAGAGTCCTACATCTTCTCGAAACATAAAAATAGATTTAATATAGATACGAGGAAGTGTTATTGTTATTAGAAATTGGCTTTTGACTTTTGATGCTCTACTTTTTGAGATAACCTTCGGTTCACGATTCTTGTTTGAGGTCCAAACGGATTAAGTTTGAAAAATGTCGGAAATCACGGTCGTAATATTTGAACTAAAATAACCAACTAGATACACAATCGACATCAGATGTGGATTAAAAGTTATTAATTAAATTAAACAGTTATAACAGTGTTTTAAACATAATTTTAAAATCGTTACCGTTGCATGTGTTTTAATCCCAAAAAAGTTTATTTAGAACTTTCAAGTTTATGAGATGGTATCACCATCTATCCTTCACAGTCGTATAATAGGAAAAGTAGAAAAGATTAGAGGAGGAAATATTATATATATAATAGCCTTTTTTTAAAACAAGTTTTAAGATGGGAAATTACATCAATATATTGCAGAATTTTTCCGTAGTTATTAAGGGCTTTCCCGGCTTGTTTGACAGTTTTATTTTCTTTACATTTGCAACCGCAAGCAATCTGGGTTTCTCGTTCGTAAAATTGCAAATAAAATAAACAAGTATGTATTAATTATTGCATTCCTTCAAGATTGTTTATGTACATATTAGGTTAGGTTAGTATATATAATAGCTGTGATGTACAAAATCTCTAAACTAATTTAAAAATCTCTGTTTGTTTGAAAGGTATGATAAAAAACCTTGAATAAGAATAATATAATATTGAACAGAATATGTAACTTTACAAATAAAAATAAAATAAATGCACGGAATTTATTTTTAGAGTAAAACCTGACCAGTAAGAAATAATTTTAATTATCTCCCGACTAGCTTTTACGGGTAATGCAATTGTTGGTTGTATACATGTTTACGATTTCTGAACAGCAAATAAATTAGTCCCGTCTTATACTCCACTTATAGCGTTTAGAAATGTCCTTTGCAATCACCACTAAAATTCAAATAACAGCACAAAAAATCCAAAAATGGTTGCATATTCCTTCATCCTCTAATATCATATGTCACATAGCATATGTCATAAATCTATAGTTTAGACATACGGAAGTATTGCTTAAAGCTAAGTCTCGTCTCTGACTTTTTACTTCATGTCAAAAGGTTTTACAGAACAAAATGATCTGTCAAGTTTGAAGTTTATTCATCGAATATGTCATCATTATGAACATCGAGATGCTGAAGTCTGGACATTTTTATCGAAGCTGTGACCCAAATATATATTATAATGAATATGCAACTTCTCTGGTCACGAATTCCAATTATTATTATTACTAACAGTAGTAAAAACCCACTGCTAAACCTTGCCTGGGGACCCGACCGTTCTATTAAATATTCATTATTCAGATTTTATCTATGGCTAAAGTTAAACAAAAAATAATTTAATATACAAATGGTGGGGATGTTATTCGCACTTCCTTGTACTTGATTGCTACTTTATTTAAAAAAGATAACTGCCGTTCAAAGATACGTCAAATTATCATTATACCTACGAGTACATATAGATTAGTAAAACTCTTAATTAATACTGAGTTTTCGATCGATCTCGTTTCAAAATTAAGATTAAAATTAAAAAAATCAGTGGCGCTACAACCATTTTAGGTCTGGGCCTCAGATTTCTGTATCTCTTTCATGATCATTTGCAAATCTAATAGACAAGGAGGTGATCGGCCTCCTGTTATATATATATATATATATATATATATATTCTTATTACGCTGAGTTATTTAAAAATTATCAAACAGTGATCTACAACCGGATGTGGAATTAATTTGTCACGATAACTTTATTGACTACATACATAAATACAATTTGATTGATATAATTGTAGCTTAATATGGTCAGATCGATTAACACGTGTTCCTAAGTGTTCTAGATATCCTGAAATCGTTTCATTAATAATCCTAAGCATAAGACACACATGGACTAAATAAACGTGATTTAATATATTTAAACGCGAGTTTATTTATATCACATGACGTTTTAGTATTTATAGTCAGCGAGCCTTTGCATTTATATTTATTTAAAAGTACTTGTGTAAACTAATGCTCCTTTGAATGTTGGTGAATAACTTAAATTTAAATTTTGTTTAATTTAGTTAAACTCTCAAACTTTACACATGTTAATACGAGGAAAATCAAACACTGATGGAATATCTGATAAATATGGACACATGTAAAAATGACATGATAACTTACGACCAACCAGATCCAAGGGACTTACTTACGCCCGATCCATAATCCATCTTAATCCAAATGTTGTAACAAGTGTGCCAATAACGAATCGACGGATTGTAATAGCCATCTGTCGATACAAGCTATTCATGGGTGGTCGTATCGGTGTCTGTGTATAGACCTTTGTATGAAAATGATAGTTGACGAAAGCTCGATTTCAACAGTTAATTATTTTAAAAGATTTTAACTTACACCAGAATATGTCGAATGTCGAATATGTCATTATTATGACCATCGAGATGCATGTAGTCTGGACATTTTTTATCGGAGCTTTGACACATTTATATAATTATGAATATGCAATTGCTCTGGTCACGAATTACAATCACTGTTAGTAAAACCCACTCTTAACCTTGCCTGGGGTCCCGACCAAGGTCATACATACATAGAATACATTATGTAATGTGCTTGACTAGTGACCCGTCTCGCACAAATGCAAAGATACATTTTTTCATTTCCTATTATAGCAATCTAATAAAAATAATAACAATGCTTTCTTGCTTAAAATCTAACTATATTTTAAAAAAATTAACTGTTTTTCAAAACTATGGGTGGAACATTGGATAATACTAGCATAGAAGTACACTCCCGATAGATATTTGAGAGATTAATATGTTCGTGTAAATATTTCGAGATTAGAATTTTTAGCCTTGTGTTTTTTAGTTATCGCAACAAAAAGCAAGTCTAGAAGACACAGAAGTTTGACACATCTAAATACTAGTCTAAATATTATTAGGAATCACTTATACCTCGCCTAAATACAATTTGCCAGACTTCACCAGTCTTGACTATTTCATTGTTAAGTATTTATTAACCACAACATTTCGATGGCTGGACATTGGATAACTCGCCCTATACGCACTGTTCCGTAAAGAAATGACGTGACTTCAAGGAGACCGTACCGCATATCGGCCTCCAACGTAGACAAGTTAAATGTAATTTATGTTAAGGGAGGGATTCATAGACACATATTTCAACACTCGTTTTTCTAGCCATAGTTAAGTCAGGTTTAAAGCGAACAGAGTTATGGACCAAATTGTGATACCAAGTTAGAATTACTTCGGACATTGCATATTGATGACGGCAAGTAATTTGTATAGATTTATTATCTTCCTACATATTATGACAAATCGATGTTAAGCCATAATAACATTGGATTGAACGGACAATTTGCATAATAAATGCTTATGTAACGACTTGATTGGTTTTTATAGAATATATAGGTCGTAAATATGCGCTTAGTTTTAAGAATTTGAGGTGACTAAGGTTCTCAAAATGTCATAACCTCTTTCTTCGATGTTTAGTCGATTAAAATGGTATCGGATGCGGATCCACCGCATAACGTTTATATTAAAACAATAATAACGCTAAGATAAATTATTCATTCTACAAATTATTTCATGGTTTTACTGACGGCACAAATTAAATCAAATTTAACTATTATAGAGCTTCATACCTACCATGTTACCGGCTTTAGGGAAGTTTTAATCATATGAACTCATAAAAGCCAATGTTAAGAAGAGGCTTCCCTTACTTTCTTAGTAAAACTAGTTAGTAGATTTATTTATTTAATTGGCCTACCGCGAAGCCAAATCTAACAATCAAACAAAATATCATAAACAATCAGATAAATAAAATATACATAAACACAAAACACATATAAAAAATAAAAATCTATCTATATATATTTTATATTATTTTTCAAGCATTTTTTAAGCATATAAAATATATCAATTTCCTGGTAATTCTTCTATATAACCTCATTCGTTATAAGGAAAACCTTTTATAACGTATAAATGAGTTAAATGTATTTGGGTCCAAATACCCATAGGTACATTAATTCGTCCCTACCTATAACGAAACTTCTCTATAACAAATAAAAATCCTCAGTCCCTTGAAATTCGTTATAAAGAGTTTACACTATATTAACTAAAATTATAAACATACAGTTATAAACAGGTTGGTCCAACTAGTGACGTCAATCATTTTTTTTTAGATTCCTCACACCTGGGGGTGTACGAAAATACCCCATGTATGTTCGGCGATTTTTTGTAGTTTTCGAGTTATAATTTTTTTGTGTTTTTTGAATGTTTTCTGCCAGAGAGGTTTCAAAAATATATCTCTTTTTTTGTTGTAGGTATTTTGCAGTTTTTTTTTATGTGAAATGATTGTCTTAAATGTTGTTTAGATTTTAGCTTCCTAAAGGTTTTAAAGCTACTCAAAAATAAAACAATAAAAAACACAAAATGTTCATCTTAAAAATCTTAAGTATCTTGAATATAAAGCTTTCAACAAAATATAGTTTTGTTTCTAATGTGTAAAATTATTTTAATTTTAACTTCTGTTGCAGTAACAATGCCGTCATCTGTAGTCTTTGGTACGAACGAGAAATGGCGCATAAATCGAAACATTTTTGTACTCGGTTTTGCCTTCATGATCCACTTCACCGCATTTCATGGTACTGCTAATCTACAGAGCTCTGTTAACACTGATGCAGCAGCGGGGACCTTCACATTGGCTGCGATATACTTTTCGCTGATCCTGTCAAATATATTTTTGCCTGCCTTGGTTATACAGTAAGTTATATATCATGTCTTAGATATAATAATGCATTGAAAATACTAAAAAGGGACAGGGTACAGTATACCTGCTGTGGTATTCTGTAATCTCTGTAAAATCGAATCGAATCTTAATGATTGAATCAAGAAACTATTTTGCCCTCATTGCGGGCCATGGGCCATAGGGAAGATATTTCGATTTTCAATGCTACAATGCTTCTATGAAACCGGTGGAGTTCTTAGTTTTTTTATATACTTACATAGAATATATTATCACAATTTAATTATTTTTAATTATATTTTGACAGTCTGTTGTACGTTTTCGATAAATGTTGCAGCTTACACTGGATTTAAAATATACTGTGATAAAATAAATGTCTTGCCAGTCTGATGACAGATAGGCGGTCTTTGTAAGCGAGTCTAAAGTTATATTATACGTCAACTTGTGTTCATTACAAATTAGGTTAGACTTAAATTACTTATTAGTCTTAAGTTACGCTAGATCGTAATGTTCCATGATGTCTTAGTAAAGACACTTGTATAAAAAATATTTGGCGATGTAATAATCTTGTTTATTTTTAAGTACCAATACAGCATTTACTAAGGACCTTTAACTTTTTGTGCGAGTAAGTTGTCATACAGGAAATGAAATCATTAAAAAGATTGATATGTCAATTGCTTAAATTATAATGTTAATAACTTGTGACCCATACATATAATTATGTCAAATTATTTATTCGAAAAATTAAATATCCAGGTCATATTTTTGAGGTGTAGTACTATTTTAATACGATATTGGGCTTAATACATATCTTAAAAGTAGTATATTTTTCATCAAGGTACATTCTTGTCTAGGAGTAGCGAGGGTCTTGCTTTAGTGGGTAGGGTACAAAAACTGAGTCCCACATAACTCCGCACATGCAATCTGGAAGGTAAAGGGTAAAAGTATTCCCTACGTAATAACCCATTTAATTTCCTTAGAAAGAAAAACTACGAGTTTAGACATTATTGAGAGGATTGAGGTATTGTGTCTAGACCCTGGGGTCACGGCGCAACAGTGTAATTCAAAGGATTCGATTCCTAGCGAATTAATTACTTGGCTCAATAATTTAGAAGACATGCTTATTGTCTATTAGAAACTCACACAGCATACTAGATTGGTACTTCAAATTATGTTCAGAATTAATTCTCTTTAGCAATCGACATCATAATAACCTTATTAAGGGACAATGGGTGGACACTTCTAGCCATTTTAATGTTTTGTTATTAAGATACATACAGTGTCCAATGTAAGGTCAGACAGCAATGGGTCAATGCTGTATTATCTATGAACACGAATAATAGAATATTTCTCATTATCTATAAACTGATTTGATGTAACAATGGCTCAATTTTATACGACATTAAGTACTTATAAAACTGCGTGGAGGTCGGTTATTGTCTTATGTATTTTAAAAATAAACAAATGAAGTACGACAGTTTTAAGTGAAAAATAAAATAAAATTCCTCGCAAAAATGATTTAGTTATGACGAAAGGAATATTTAAAGTTTGATTTTTACGCTTAATACCACTTTTTGATCATAATACAATTTTATATTTGATGTCTAGGCCAAAAACGTTACAAATATGGAGTATATCACACATTTCGGAAACAGCCCCGCGATTCTGTAACTCCCTTTTCGAACCCACACGGCGGTTTTCGCCCCGGCGGTCGCTCTCAAACCGGGGGGGGGGGGGGGGGATTCTGAAACAGTCATTTATTAATTTCCACAGAAATCAAAACCATAATCAGCGTTATTGATTATTGTTTATCAGAATGCCAAAGCATAAAGATGATTTATTTTTAGCATTGTGGTTGAAATAAGTTACGGAATGCAGGGCAGATTATCAGAAACAAACCCAAACAGCGTTTTTATTATGATATTTTTTTAGGGGTAGGAGATTTACAAAACAAATTATTTACAAAAAAATATCTACACCAAAAAGTCCTTGTTTACTTATATATCTGAAATCCCACAACGAAATTAAAATAAAGCTATAATTTTGCGTATTTATATTATGTACATATTAAAATCTTTGCTTATAATTAACTTATAAGTTTATTGTGATGTTATCTTGTTCTCTTTTGCATATTACTTGTTGATTCGAATCACAGCACGATAAAACACTGTACCAGATTTAATAAGTATGAATTAATATTTAGTTAAATGAAATTTAGAACTTGAGCCAGTAATGTTCAATGTAACATGTATGTGTCAGGTTTTAATTAAAATAACTGCCGTTATATATATAAATAACTGCCCGTTGCCTTATAACTTATGTAACCTCCTTTTTTTATTTTTTTATATGTATGTTTTTGTATAAGGTAATAAAGTGTATATAAACAAATATATCGATAGTTGTACTTTTGGATAAGAATCCAAAATCAAACTACCTGGTATCGATAACGCTACAGCCTTTTCGATTAACGAAATAGGACATAATATTTGGAGTATGCCACTTGTCTAGAAGGGTGATATGTGAAACATTAATAATTAATAAATTATTACATTTACATTAAAATATAATTAATCTTGAGTTTATTTTTCTTATTTTATATATTATTTATATTTATTACTACTAATCATATTGTCTTTCGACAAAGGTATACCTATACCATTCTACCACGTCTAACCTTATGTAGTCCTTCTACCTTCAATTGCTTCTCTTTTCATCCCTTCTCTTTCATGGTACCAGTACTTTGTTAACTTCTTTGTAAATTCTATTACGAGAAACATTCATAATTGAGTTAAACTTAATTAAATCCCATAGATGGCTCGGCTGCAAATGGACTATGGCCTTGTCATTCATAGCATACATGCCGTTTATCATTGCTCAATTCTACCCACATCTTCACACCTTGGTGCCAGCGGGAATGATGGTTGGTTTTGGAGGAGGGCCGTTGTGGTGCGCTAAGTGTACTTATTTATCAGTCGTAAGTATTTTTAAGCTTATTCCTAAGTATAGTGTTCACTTTATTCATAAACGTACTCTCTCATACTGCTGTTCGTTTGTCTTGCTAAAACTCAAAATATCTGGATTTGGCTAATTTTTATCTTGAAATATTTGTGGAAATTTAGGGAAGTTTTAAATAGTATAATAATAATATATAATAAAAAAATAAAAGAACAAAAAAATATAAAATACAAATCAAATATTTATATTATAGCTTATATAAGATTTTTAAATGTCCTAAACCGATTTTGATGAATTTGCAATTAGAATTTTTATTTTATTTAAGACCTGTGTACAATCGAGTCCGCTAGTAATTTAAAAAAATACCCTAGGTAAAACCTTAAATATTAATAATTAATAATACAATATAATTTTACTTGAAACTTAATATATGTAAGCCTTGAAATATTAAAGATTGTTTAAATTTTAAAAACACAACACAATCTTGAATGAAAAATGGCTTAATAATTAATACTTCTTTATCAAATTATGACGGTTTGATTTGTACCCCCCGATTTGTTGACGAGTACCCCTGGATGTAGCTGATACATTCCATAGTAAGCCTCGACCATTCGGTCTTGATTAAAATTTATATTTAAAACCTCTTGAACCGGAAAATCTTTTTAGTAGTAGAGTTAATTAGGTTTAAATTAAAATTTGATCGTTATAATTATTTCTAATGTTCAATGTAAAAGTTAAGTTAAATTATACTATATCGAATGTTCAGAGCTTTTAAAATTGTTTCTAAAAATACCTACATAAAAGCAAGTACATACTTATAAGTCAATGTCGTATTTAAAATTAAAATTTTTCGTGTTAAGGCTGGATACCTAAATGTTGGAATGCTGTCGGATTAGTTTATTTACATAAACGATTTGATGCATCGTGATTGTTTTACTAATTAATTATAGTTCCTGGTTTGTTGGATAATATTGATTAGTACATTTGTATATATCTTATATATAAAATTCTCGTGTCGCGCTGTTTGTAGTTAAACTCCTCCGAAACGGCTTGACCGATTCTCATGAAATTTTGTGTGCGTATTGAGTATGTCTGAGAATCGTTTTCATCCCCCTAAATGTTAAGGGTAGTCCACCCCTAAATAATTTTTTTTTAATTTTTAGAATAATTTTTTTATGATACAGGATTAAAAAATACATACAACCCCTAATTTTCACCCCTCTACGATCAACCCCTATTTTTTATTATAAATGATATACATGGCAAAACGACGTTTGCCGGATCTGCCCTGCGATTCTGTAACTCACTTTTCGAACTCACACAGCGGTTTTCGCATCGGCGGTCGCTCTGAAATCAGTCGTGAAGCAGTCATTTTATGATTTGGCATTCTGATAAACAATAAACTACAAGCTCCCACCTTTTCATATATTCATATAGATATCATTTGTATATATATATATTCATATAGATCTATAACTTGTTCATGCACCGCCCAATTTTCTATAATCTATATGAAACAAAACACTTGTTTAAACGGTGAGGTAAAGCATCGTGTATCGGCCGATCACAATGATAATTCTTGGTATGTGTTGACAAAGAAGGCTGCTCTCCTACTTCCCTGCAAAAATATTAGTGATATTAAATGTAATTAGAAATTTATTTTGCTCCATCTAACCATGTATGTTTATTAAGTATAATATCTTTATTTACACTTAATTATAATATCCTAAAGGTAGCGGAACCATATGCAAAGCTGTCGGGAGTATCAGCAGAGGTGTTGGTGGTCAGGTTCTTCGGACTTTTCTTCATGTTCTATCAAATGGCGCAGATTTGGGGAAATCTAATTTCCTCTGCAAGTAAGTATATGGTACACAATTTTCCATTAACACTTTGAAATATAAATGTCACATGCCTGTACTTCAAAGATTCGTACCACTCTCATTCAATCATTTAGTGGACCAAAATTAATATAATTTAATTAACTAAAATAAAAATCAAAACAGCAGTTAGTTTACTTTTGTACCAACTTAAATTACAAGCTTTGTACTGATGGTTTCTAATACGCAATTTAATTTATAGGCGAATATAAACATCCTGAGAAAATCAGTATATCTAAGAAAGACCGTCATAGATCAAGAATAGAAGGTTCACATAAAAAATTTAGATTTCTATGAATTCTCTTCAAGCACTTCGTCGTAGCCGTTTCTGTCTGTTGACGTCCACTGCTGGACATAGGGCTCGCTCTTAATATCCAGTTCTGTTCCCCGCGCTTTGCATCCAATGCCTTCCTTCCCTCCAGCCAGGACACCAGGTCTGACCACCTAGTGGGAGGACGTCCAACCTCTTCGCCGACTGATTTTCGGCCTCCAATTCCACTTATTATTGATGGGGGTAGACTTTTTTAATAGCGATTTACCTAAAATGAACAAAGTGAATTGTTCTCCAGCTATGTTAAGAAAAACAGAAACACCAATTATCTAACTAAGTTATAACAAAGAACAGGTTATTGGCCTATTACCCCCTTCCGTGTACCAAAGTGAATGGGACCTTGATTTTGTCACAGCTTGCTTATTTGTTCCGTGCAAAAATGTAAACACTGAGTTAAAAATAGGTTGCTTTTTTGGTTGTAAAACATACCTATGACGTAATACCAGGTTTAAGACGGAAATAAGGAGTATTAAGATGTATCCGCTTTAAACAGATCAATCAAAAAGGTTTTACAGCGTTGATTGACAGTTTGTTCTCACCATAACTATTTTTTATAAATTACTTTATAGAAAGGTGGTGTACTTAAATTAAAATATATAGAAAAATACACGTCACATTGTACTTAATACTTTTGTTCGTAGAAAACGAATATATTATTTGTTGCCAATGTTAAGCAATTTATTTGCTTATTTGCTACACATAATTTGTTACTAGGAAATCACATGCTTCTAAAATTTAGTTTCTACTACGTTTAGGGCTTAAGAAACATTCACGCAGTTTATTATTACTTTCAAAACCTTCTTTTTACCTCAAATTTATTATTACTTTCAAAACCTTCTTTTGTTTTACTACGAATTATTGTCTCAGGTTTTCATAAGTCCAATCAACTTGACAAACTTGGACAATTCAGGAGAAATTGAGAAATATAATTTGGTGATTGTTTTCTGTTATCATATTATTCACTATATATCATATATCTCCAAAGTTTTAAAGCTTTGGAGTTTAGCGTTTTCCCCGTATGACAAAATCGTTATAGTTAAAGTTTTTTGATTAATAACGTAAAACTTTATTATCCATTTTAAATCGCTTCCAAAAGGCTCTTTAAGATATCAACATATATTTTCAGTTTTATCATCCAGTCTTGGTGACGTCACATTATATTCCAACGAAACCTACCTAAATGCTGACGTCATAGCGTCCTTTAACTACTCGATACCAGCACCGGACTATGGTGCTACGTGTGGCGTGAACTTCTGCAGCGGAAGTGAGGAACATGTGAGTGCACGATTCTATATAATTTATGACACATTTATTATCGTATTTAATCGAGATAACAACAATGCAATTATATTTATGAATTTACTAGCCCCCTTTGGGACAATTAAAATAAATTTTATGTTTCATTATTTTTATTTTACTATTCTTCTTTTAACTCCCCTAAAAATTGAAATATTTCGAAAATCGAGTTTTACAGATGTTGAGTTTAGAGGTAGGAAGCTTAATTTAATCCTATGGATAATAAAAAGAAAACAATAAAAAAATAGAACTGAATTAAAAAATATAAAAAGCCATAAACCATCTAGGAAAAATTTCGCACGAATGGGGTAGTCATGTCGATACGATCAGTGGTTTAGGCGTGAAGGAGCCTCAAACGAAGACCATTTTTCTTTTTATATATAGATTATACCGGAATTAATATTCACACAAGAATTGGAATTCTTATTATTGTAAGAATTGAATAGTGCATAGATGGTATACATTGTTACATTGTGAGATTTTATAATTTATTTTGATATATTTAATTATTATGTATCTATGGCTGGATCAACAGATACAAATACAGTGAACGTTAAAATTTGTTAGTGCAGGAGTATTTTTGATATTTGTGAAATTATTTTTGACTTTAATATACATACTAATTATCAACCTTTGCGATTTTCATTTCGCCTTAATATGATTTTTTTACTTACTACCAATTCATTTCTATTTTTTTTCTGTTTCCAATTTTCTCTCCATAAAACCTTCCTATCATGAAATAAATTAAAAAGTTGAATTTTGTGCTTAGCAACATTTTGCAATTCATTTTTATTTACATGAATGATATTTTCAGGACAATTCAAATTTAGAACCTCCCTCGCCGCTGAAAATTCAGGTTATAGCTGGTATATACCTGGCTTGTATGCTCGCTGCTTGTGTCTTGGTAGCTATAGGAGTTGATTCATTGTCCAGGTGAGACCTCACTCATATATAATGTTCTTAAATTAAATTATTATAATTCATGTGCACTTTATATTATTATTTTTTTCAGTTTAGTTTGTTTTTTGTTCCTGTATGTGTATATCCAAAAGGTATAAATAATAAAATACAGTTTATTCAAGATAACTTCACTTAAATAAAAAAAAAATTGCACATTATTTTATTAATAGCCTGCCTAATACAGTTAAAAATGTGCATTCACTGATCTATAATACATATTATCTAAAAACTGAGGGTATTTTTTATTTGGACCACTAAATTTGGGCAAACACAAACCGTCCTACAACATGCGGACATGACCAGCGACATCAAGTACTAAAAAGATAAAGACAAGTATAAACAAATTCGCAAAATCACAAAAAAGAAAAAAAAATCATATATAAAATTCGGTGAATGCACAGGCACTGCACACAGATAGATTTTAGGTTTAAATGTAATCTTATACATACATATTACATACATTATGTATAAGCGGTTCGTGTAATCATTTTTGAGTTTTAATATCGAATGTTAACAAAATGTAAACAAAGTTAACATTTTATGTGAGAACTTTTCCAACCATTTTTAGCCTTCATGTAGCAAAGATTTAAGTCAAATATTCTTTATAGGTACAACACCGGTCGTCAGCCAACAGGCCATGGCAAATCTGGCCTGCAGCTGCTAGCAGTGACGCTGCGACAATTACGCCATAAGTACCAGTTATTACTGCTTCCTGTTATTGGCTATATCGGTGCTGAACAGGCGTTCATGGCTGCTGATTTCACTCAGGTAGGATACTTAAAAATTACCTCTTATACGAATTTGCTAGGTGGTTTCGTAGTCTGTGCTTTTTTGTATTTATAAAGACTTCGTGGGTAATTTTCTTATTAGAAGAAAAACCAGTGGCACTACAACCCCTCAGATTCCTGTGTCTGTTTTGTGACCTTTTTCTTGTTTTAATAGGCCAGTAGGTTAGCAGTATTATGTCACACACGCCTTCAATGTTTAGGTCTAATTCATGCAGGTTTCCTCACGATTTTTTCCTTCACCGTGCGAGCGAGTGTGCAATAAGCACATAGACCGAAAAGTCCATGGGTAACCACAATTCGAATGCACGACCTCGAGTTGAGAGTCACGCTCAAACCACTAGGCCAACACTGCCCATTCTTAATAGAAAATCTGTCTTATTAAACAGTGGTCAAGTACTCATCCCGTGAATTTTTTGTGTAAGACCCAGTATTCATCAATTATTTTGTAACCCAAGCGCTACCTACTGTTAAAACACAAATCATTGCAAATTACAACTAAACTTTGTTGCCAAGAAATAATATCTCATATTCTCTAACTTTTTATTATTTATCCTTAACTTAAACGTGTCTAAGAGGTAATTGCCGTTATAATAGGTAATTTCCTTCCTTATAGATATTACACTTTTAAGTATTTATTACCGCGTAATAAAGCAATATCTAAAAATGGAACTGGCAAATAATTAACAATTATACACGTGAGGTCAGAGAAACAATAACTCATTTCTAATTCATTCTGTAATCGGAAGTGTACATTTCAGTGAACCTACTTCCGGTCGTGTAGTCTAGATTTGTATGAAGGCTGTGAGCCTTTCACTAAACAAAGGAATATGTTTTAGATTTATTTGATAACGAGTTGATTAGAGAGGTCATAGACACCTTGAGAGTGATAGATCGCGGTTCAAATGAGGCCAAAATTTTGCTCAAGAACCTTTCATTATTTTGCACCCACGTAAGCAACTGTGTAGTTATGTTTTATTAGATTTTAACTGTATTATATGAGTGAGTTTTAGGCATAAATGTAGCTTTAGATTGTTTAATAGGAAAATTAATGTACGAGCCAAGGCGTTTTATAAGCATTAAGATTTCCTAAATCGTCGTAGTTACGCCCCGAGAGTATATCGACGTAGGAAAGCACATTTGCTGTAAGTAGACATATTGCAATTGTTCACCAGAGCCAAAAAACTTTATTAATTTCGAAAAAAATTAATAGTATCTGACCTATCCATGATATTGCTACCATTTTTGAAACATATATTTATTTAACTGCCAGTCACCATTTGCAATGTAAACTGTTTCTAAAAAGTTACTATAAGTACGTGTTTGGCTAGTTACAGCAAACAGTTTTTTAAATCAGCAAACCTTTAAAACGCTGTAACTAAGGAAGAAAAAGTACACGCGGAAATATTATCAATTTACAGGCGGTAAATATGCTGTATGCAGGAAATTTATGTATATTGGACACTTTTATTTGCAATTCAAGATGTAAGATTAGTTTATAATTAGATTAGATCTAGAAATGCAAGTGGGTCATTTGGTAATGGACTAATAGTTTGGTTGAAATAAAATGTCGTAAATAAATAAAACCAAGACTGTATGTTCCCTAAACTTGCTGTAAGTAAACGAATGTAAAAATCACGCGCTGCTAGAAATGCTGTAAGTAGCGTTAGGTTTTTAAATGGGAATAAGTAAGTATTTGTTAAAAGGAAAAAATGCAGATTTTCTTTTGACTCCTGTAAGTGCAAAATGTCTGAAATGCACTAGCATTTTGGTCTACATACAGCATTTAATCTTGCTTAAAAATAATATAAGTACGGGCGTTTTCAACGGCGTATGTAATTTTTTTCATCGTAGAGACGACAGGACCCAGGTCATTCGAATGTTTTTTTTGATTCTAATGGCAGGAAAAAGTCACTTTAGGTATTTTGTCTAGCTTACAGCAAATTGCTTATTCCTAACGCTCGAAATATACAAGACAATCTCGGGGCAACAATACAATATATATATATATATACACGCGAGTGGTTCATATAGAGTAAAACTAAAATCTTCTATTATTTAAAGCACCCCGATAACCCAGGAACCTTACAATCAATAAATAAAATATTTAAGGATCAGAAAGTCTGTGAAATCAGAGTATCTAAAAAAGAATTGAAAGATAGTTAAGCTTGAACCAAGGAGTACACAGAAGAGGATACTTGTTATCCTAATTTGCCACAGATAAATAAACGAGTTAGTTGATCAGGTTGTGAGGCTGTAAATATATATTTTCACATTTTATGATGATTGACATTGGTTTTAGCATCCTATTAAAACCATGATTTTTATCAAAATAAAATTGACCGATGTTTAAAAATTTCAATCAATTATTTTTACTGGACTTAAGTGAGTTAAGGAAGTTAATAGATAAATTTAATTGAGTTTAGACATAAATTTAATTTAAGAGGAATGTATGTAAATAATTTAAATAAGTGTTGTCTGCGCACTGGGCTGTTACTAGTTACCTACTAGAAGTCAATAGGTAGATTATTTTGTTATCTTCTTAATTCATATAAAACACGCGTCACGCTGTTTGTGGACTCCTGAACTACTTAACCGATTTCAATCAAATTTTCGCACCGTATGCAGTTTGATCTAACTTACAAGATAGGATAGCTTACACATATATATAATTCTACTGTACGTGTGTATGTCACTGAACTCCTCTTAAACGGCTGGACCGATTTCAATGTTTTTTTTGTATGCATTGCGGTGGATCCCTGGATGGTTTCCAGGTTTTTTCGCTGCAGTCCCTACTTTCAAACTTTGTTTATTATCCTAATCGCTTGAAATATCATGCAGGACAACGTCTGTGGGGACCGCTAGTATAATATATTATGAATATGAAATTATCGGAATAAGAAATTGTATTTTAGTGATAAAGGATGACCTAATAAAAATAATTTTTTGTTATCCAAGTTTTAATATTTTTCAGGCTTTCGTAGGCTGCGCTTACGGCATCCCAAACATTGGTTTCGTGATGATTTGCTTCGGTGTGTTCAATGCTTTAGCAGCTCCTGTCGCCGGTGCAGTCGTCAAAGTTACTGGAAGATTTCCCGTCATGTTAACCGCCTTGGTAATTAAATCACATAAAACTTTACTTAGTAACAAAATCTTGGGTCTTCAGATTGGATCGGTTTTTCTGATATATTTTTTATAGGCAAGTAGATCACGTATTGCCGTACGACTATTTGAAATAAAGTCGATATCTCCTCTTTTTAAACGACTTAAAGTTAAGAGGTTATTCGAGATAAAGTACTAACTATTGGATAATAGCCTAAACCTTATTTAATAAAAATAATGTAATACTAAAAATACTTACAGTTTTGGTTTGCATTAGTCAAAACTCAACATTGATTTCATTAAAGTCTTATTCCAACAGAAAACGACTTTTAAAAACTTAACGTTTTAAGACTTTTTTAAATTTTGCAGCTCCTAAATTTATGTCTTTTGACGGCCCTTCTGCTTTGGAGACCAGACCCCGAACAATGGCTGATGTTTTATTTCTTGGCAGCCATTTGGGGACGGCTGATGCGGTATGGCTGGTACAAGTTAATGGTTAGTGTCAATATGTAGACTTGAAAAAATATCTGACGTTCTCTGTAACAAATTTAATTGGAAAAAATTCGAAATAAACAATTATTATTATTTCTGTTGTATCGGTTGTTAATTATTTCCAGAAAATATGTGTATCTGTTACTGACAATTGTCCATTATTTCTGCTACGTCATTTTGCACGTTGCAACAATATTAATCCACAGATATGTACACAGACGTTTGAACGACGGTTGAATCTCACACTTAATCACTACATCTACGCTGTTAGAATACTAAAATACTCTTTTTTACTCGTGCAGTCTATGGGGCTGCTTTACCCAGAAGGCGTTGAATACGCTCCGTCATATAACAACACGTTCAGGTTGCTATTCGGCTTGCGCAGTTTTACAGTGCGTCAGATATGTTTGCCGAACTGACGGTTTTGATGCTATAATTCGGAAAAGGGTCGGTTCGGTCCTTATTGCAACGTGTTAGGCATAGCAACAATGGTATCCTGAATGTACTGTTAAGAACACACATATCTTATAACGTTGTTATGCTGTCCGTGCCCTACTGTAGGAGTGTTTTGTTTACTATCCAATAATAACATAGCAACTAAGACCAAATTGTAACTAACTCTAACCAAAACTCTCTATCGATATAATATGAAATAAAAAAGATATACAACAGTATTTTAATAATAATAATAACGTAGATATTCGTAAAGCGACGGTTGTATAATATATAAATTCTGTTTTTACAGCTTTGTCTGGCATCTTATTCCCTGGTGATGAGGAAGCGGCCTATTCAAACTTCAGGCTGTGGGAGGCGACGGGCAGTGTGCTGTCATATGCATCAGCTCCATATCTCTGTGTTCGCACAAGGTATATATGACCATGATATCTGAAAAGTTACTGGCATTTTCTTGTGGGAGCGTATTTGCTTCTTTTACTTTTAAAAACTTACTTTTAAACATTACAAACGTGGGACATTCATGTAGTACTATCGTGGTGTAATGTTTTTATTTTAAACACCAGTTCAGGCTATATTCACCTAACTCATAAAAAAACCCGTTTGCGTGGCAGAGCTAAAGTCCCCAATGGCACTGTCTTAATAGTTTTTCATAACAAATCAAAACTTCCTACAGATTATACGTACTTCTGGGTTTGCTGTTATTGGGTTTCTCTGGATATACGACCATCGAAGTGATGGAGTACAAAGTAAAGAAACGTCACCACCAAGAGAGGAACTTCGAACTAGTCACGAAAACTGAGCAAGATTAATCCTTTGCCTATGGTTTTTTTGTAGGCGCCTAAATTTTAGAGTAAACTGAGCAAGATTAATCCTTTGCCTATGGTTTTTTAGTAGGCGCCTAAATTTTAAAGTATTTTTTATACTACCATTGTGAAACCAGACTTCTTTAACAATAAGTGAATTTATAAATGTGTTTATACGCGACAAGAAGCGGCTACAATATTAGAGGAAAGTGACTGTGAAATCTAAAGATATTATTTTGATATCCCAACATTGATATTAAAAAGGTCACAATTTACCTTTACCGCCAAACCCTCTTATTTTCATTATGCTCTCAAACATCACAGATGTTAAAATGTTAAAATGAGGATAATTAAATACTTATGAATATATGTTAAAATACGTGTGAAAATGACATGGGAACCAACCAGGTCCATGCTACTTCCTCATAATCGAGTAGCCTGCAATATTGCACACAATTTCCGAGGAGACTCTTTGTATCGAAGAAGTGGCATGGGTCCAGCCTTGCGATTCTGTAACTCACCGCCGATGCGAAAACCGCTGTGTGAGTTCGAAAAGTGAGTTGCAGAATCGCAAGGCAGGCATCCACGAATATAAAATGTTAATACATAGATAACAATTATGTATGAATACAACAAAGCAAAAGAAAAAAATATTAGTAAATAATTAACGATGCAAGGTTGATAAAACGACTCGGCGAAAGGTCTCTATGGAGTTGCTGAAAATATCCACTGAGTTATTATAACAGTCCATTTTTCATAAAAGTTTTTCAGTCATTTTATTTGTTGAATAAAAACTAAATTGCACTCACTAAAATGCTATCATCTCTTTCTGTCAAATTGTGTTTACACTGTGATGAAAGGCGATAACTGTTTTAGTTAAATTTTTTTGGCGCCGATTTTTATTAACTGGGGTTAAGCCTTTAGAGATAAGACATTTTAAATTATATATTAATTTAAGAAATGTTGAGATTACATTTATATTGTTATTATAGTTTTATAGAATTACCTAGTATTTTTAAATGATACTTGACGTATGTTCCTGTTAATAAATGTAAATATTAATAATAATAAAAGAGAATATTAATAAATCATTTTATTTTCCTTCACATAAATACTTAATATGGATTATACATCCACGAATAAGATCTACGTAGCTATAATTAATATTAATTTTACAAGGAAATTAACAACGATAACTGTAATTTTAGATGTGTTTAAAAATATTAAGGGCTATTCATGGAAATTAGAATGTTATTACATTTCTATTTGAGACCAGTATAAATACAATTATTCAATAAATAGTATATAACGAGAAAAGGATCCTGAATGTGTAATGAACAGTTTTATACTATGTATTATAACAATTGTATGTAATCAAAATCGCATTAAATTGCCCTTGATATTTTTAATTCAATATTAACCATTAAAATTTACACTTTACACTTTTATTACTAAAAGCTGTTATAATTAATTACAAATTTATTAAACACTTTCAAAAATATGTTATCTATCGGATTAAAGCGTAAAACCGTAATACTATGCAAAAACTTGGTTCAAATAACTTTAAAAACAGTTGAAGAACGCCGGAGTCGAAATAGGAAAACCATTTCCGAAATTCATATTTAGAACATCGATATTCGTTCTTAATAATATATATGTTATCTATGGAAGTGTTTTCAAGTTCGGAAGACTTGGAATAAGGCACACAGTTGCATTAGCACCACTTATATTATCTTTAACATTTGAATTGGATATAACTATTTTGGCAATTAAGGAGATTACCACAGATCCTACACATACTGTATCAATCTATATCTATAGACTTGTACGTATATACAGAAATTGTTATTGAAAATATTGTGCATTTTACATAACTAAGATGTTCCTTTAACAAAACATGAAATATTTTTTTATCTACTACTTACATTTGGGACTTTTTCACTGGTTTAATTGTAAGGCATCCCAAATTTCCTTAAGAAATTTCTGAACTTTATCTTCACACAATAGTATAATACTTTTGGATGTTTGGGATATTAAAGTCTTTTATGAATGCTTCATAGTAGATAATTATTTCTTATTCTGCTTCTAAAACATTATTACTAACCCGTGTTAACGGTTGGAAAATGAGCTTTACTCAGGTGTGGTACAAATAAATGCTACATAATGATGTACATACATCGTATTACTATATATATACAGTTTGTAACAGCCCTGTGTTAAGTAGACGTAGCCTCAAGTTCATTTAATTACAGGCATAAATATACACATAAAAACTATTCTAAAACTATTTCTAGCGGGGTCAAATAGCACCGAAATTTTTGAAGACCATTCTTCGTTTTCGTAAATTCTCAAAGCTTAACCAAATACAGCGAAAATAATATTTGGACGGCAACATTATTATTTACAATATTAGGTAAAGACTAAATGCAATTATCTATAAACAGGAAGACATCTTTAACTTATGGTTGTTGCTAACCACACCGCTTCATATTTTAGTTTATTATTCCACTTATATTCAGTCATAAAGTCGTTAACAACCATTTGAGTCCGTTTATTGTTTCTATTATATAAAAAATATGAGTGTAGGGAAAAGTTCAGCATATTTTCTATATAAAAGACTCAATAAAGTATGTATAAGTACAAGCGCCTTTGTTTTATTGAATTAGCTAGGACTGGTTGTGTTGCTTCTTGGTTCTGGCTTCAATGTTCCATTGATTTTAGGTGTGTTTGGGGTGACAGGGGCCGTAAGTAAGGTGTTTGCTTGACATTGAGCACAGGATTCGAGTCTCCGGGCCAGAACAGCGCGTAGCTTAAGTGCTGGTCCAAGCTTCATCTGCAGCATGCCGGTGAGGTGGTCTTCTGTAAGTAGTGGCAGGCCCGCTCCGTCGATTCTTTGTTCACGGAAATTCTGAAAAGATGAAACGAACTGTTAAGTGACAATGTAAAAAAGGACATCAAAAACTTGTTCCTTAAGTTGTTGTTGTTATTCCCTTTTGAATTAAAAGATATCAAAGAAGCTTAAGGAAAAATATTTCAAAACTCGCTTTTCGCAAGGACACAAAATAAATAAATTTCTTGGAAGAATAACAAATGATGTTAAGTTTGTACCAATAAGACGCAATAATACTATAATATTACATTTTTATCGGTAAATTCCTAAGTTTTTGTAGATAGGTATGTGAATATGTCGCTGTATGGTAAAATTTGAGCAACGGGTTGTGGCTTGTGGGAAGCTGGGCGAAGTTAACGTACGCTCGGTTGCCTTTGCACCTGTTCATGTCACGTATACTGCGCCTGCGCGGCTTTGATACTATCGAGACAATCGAGAATATTATAACAATAAACAAAATGCTAATTTAATCAATGATTAAAGCACCTTGTATGATATGAGAACGTCAAGGTGTTTCGATGTTAAGAACGTAAAGTTCCGTCCATCACAGAATAGCAGTTACCAATATTCCACGCATTTAATAAGCGTGAAATTGACCATCGTTCGTCGAAAACTTGAACCGTATCTAAAAATATTTTCACGGTAAAACAATAATTGGTATTTGTGTGACAAAACGGGTGGATCGAATCGGGCGCGTCAGTATCAAGACGATTCGATCTCGGGTCGCGGCCAGCGTTCAACCTGTCATCTCGGCGGGAACGTTGACAAAAAGCGAGCCGCCTACGTGACGTCCTGCCCCCCGCGCCTCCGCTCATCTTCAAGCTTGACCACTTTTTACGCCGCGACATTTGCCCGGAGTTCGATCCGTGTCATCCGAGTTCTTTTTTAATTGCGCCGCGTCCGCGTTGTTCGATTTTTACTTTTTAATTTTATAAATGGCTTCTGCAGCCGCCGAGCGGTAAAAAGCTAACAAAAAAGGCCTATGAATAATTAAAGCGAGATGGTAGCTACCGAGTACCAGCTCATGGGAACGGAATTAGTTATCGCAGCGACAGGTCGCCGGCGCCCGCCGGTCGTTGTGAAGGACAGGTCAATTTGCTGCGCTCATTTTGCTCCTTTCATGATCGACGTTGATATAGAGACACAGGAATCTAGTGAATTTATTTATGTGCAATCGCCTCAGGAATCAGGCGGCTGGCTGGTAGCCGACTTCGCTTATCAATTCTAATATCTTGATTGCTATATCCTACATAGATTGGGATTAATACAAAACAGAAACTTCTTTCTAGGTTTTATCTAGTTCAAAGTAATTTGAAACCGCGTTATTGAAATAGTGCCTTAAAATAGGCATTAAACCGAGCAACCTTCGTATAAAATACAGCCATAGGGCATGTGTTGGAGTAAATCAAGGGTCAGTTTGACCCCGGTATCCTTCAGTCTGTGGTTTGGGGGCATATTTAATTTAATAGGGGTTACGGAGTAGAGAATCGGTTCGGGACTTTAACTCTGGTGCCCCGGGGTCAAAAGTGGCCTCGGTCTTAACGCAATGGAATGATACTGGGGAAAATAATTTAATTGGGGTATAAATTGGCAGTTTCAGATCCTGTGGCCTATTATTTGTGGTCGTGTCTTAAGTTTTGTTATATCCTTTTAAAATTCTAATTGTCTTGGTATTTAATAATGACTTCTACCTATTAGAGCCCAATTATAGTCGGTATTCTAACATTTATAGTTTATTTTAGGTGAAACATATGTTTTTATATAAGTTCATATCATGGTTAAGAGTTAGATTTCTATTTGAAAACATATTTTGGTCACAGACGGTCAATGTTTATTACTACCCGCTTTTACTCAAACAATACCTTATTACAAATAAACGCAATTGCTGTGGAATCATTACGCATACCATCTAATCAATGGACGACGGATGCTGTTTATTACGCACTTTACGTTAGCTATTTTATCAGGCTATGAATTTGTCGTATCGCCCGCGGCCATGAACCGTTTAAATTGCGTCTGTAGCAGCCGAACAGGTTGTGTGGAAGCAAAAAAGGGTAAAGTCCGACCCTGGGGGTCGGGCAGTGGTTCGGGGGGCAGGGGGCTAATGACAGGGGCGGCTGCGCCCGCGGCGGCTACCGCGCAAATTGATGCTTGCGCCCTCTGTGGAACCTTTGCTCTTGGCTAGTGATGCGCCCGATAAATTATTACTAGGTACTCGTTTATCGTGGCAGGTGCAATCGGTAGGCGTACCGAGTCCAGGTTACTCAGTATTTATTGGTTATTTTAGGCTTCATATTAGGTGATTTTCAATCTTGAAACTGGTTATTACTTGAGCACAAACACAAAACTTTCAACTGTAAGGTATTTTTGCCGATGTTTCACAAGTTCAGTCGTTGTTAAAGTTTATTGGGAAAGCTTTCTATAGATTTTCGTTTCATTTAGATTAAAATCAAAGGTTTGCATCGATTACGTGTTGTCCCCACGAGAATGTAAGTGCGTGTTCCTATTTCACCATGCCTCCTGCTGATAGAGGACAAATATTTGTTTTTAATTTATTATATTATTATTTATTACCTAAGATGTCATGTGGAACATGGTGTAATGGAGCTCCTTACAAACATTATGTAAAACAAAAATCTTGGCGATTAAAAAGAGTAGCGAAGAGTTTATTGCTAGTTCTTCTCTACCGTTCTACGCCCTTGATTCGAGTGTACATTGTGTTACCTATATGAATAAATGATTTTTGATTCTAATGACCTACAGGAACAACACTAGGCACTATCCTATAAAGATTGCAATTATCTTTAAAACACAGCCCCTGACGGTGAGCGGCAGCGTTCATTCCATAATTATAATCTCCCGCGGTCGCCACTCGCCATACCTCATCGCTTTTTATAACCCAAGGGTCATGATGGCTTTGGTTTTTTATCAATTGTCGTTTTGTTTTACTTACGCTTTCTAACATTTACTGGCTCCATTAAGTTTACCTTTGTGTTGGAATTTAAGAGCTTTTTAATAAACATTTTCATTAGTTTACTGAAACAACAAGACAGCCCTTGATTTGAGAACTGGCACTAAATGTAAAGTTATACATTTCTTTTTTTGACGATCATAAGTATACATTGTGTTACCTATATGGTTAAATGAATTATGAATTTAACAAGTGTTTTAGTGGGGAAAAGCTAGGCTAGCTATAACATTCAATTAATCTTTATACACTAAATTCATAATTATTAAAGCTTTTATTTTCACACTTTCTGTATCTACCTATAATTAAAAATCTAATAATAATAATTATATGATTAAATACTTATTACTATAAAGCAATTCAAAGTTCATACAAATGCATATGACATAATATAATCACGAATTCACTAAAGAGTTCATAACATCTGTTTGGGTATCAGCAACTCATTCATTCCGCTATTAGAAAGCTTATCAAAGCAGGCATCACGAGGCCGCAAAAAGCTCTAACATAATTGGAAAATGACCTGATCACAAAGAGTAGGCGTGGCGTCCGCACCTCGCGGCTGCACGCGACAGACTGTTCAAAACACACGCGTTTGACGGAGATAGAAGAATGCGCACGCGCAGCTGGGTGGAGCGCAATCTGCCGAACGATAACGAATGCGTTCGAGCTCACTGTTAGAAAACGCCCAGTGTAAGTTCGCGCACTCTATAAACTAAGTTGACCTCCAGCTTTTCAACGCAGCGCGTTCTTAACTTGGTAGATTGATGGACTTTATTTTAAATAACTGGCGCCTGATTTTTCATCTAATTTATATTAACAAATAGTTATAGTAATAATTTGTTTTCAATTATATGGTACAATAATATGATGGTGGTACAATTTTAACTTTGTATATTCTTACACACATAATAGCGTACAAATTTGTCTTGAAAGGTAAAATTTTACGTAGTAGTTACATATTACATTACCAATCATATCTTGATAGTCAATTGTTACATTTTATCACATCATATTATTATTAAAATATATATGTATGTATATTAACGGTTACTTTTTAAATGTTGCTGTATTCAATAGCCACTAATAGGATTTTTTTATATTTTATTATATTGCAACACAAATAATTAAGCACAAAGTGCATATCAACAACTTTACGTTTAAAATATTTGTATTATTAAGTCCACTTTTGTTTACAATATATTATTATAGGTAGGTATATTTATTAAAGTTTGCCTTATCATACAATGCTATACCTACAGTGAACCTGTAGCTATCTTTTCTAAAGTAACAATTCTGGTAAACATAAATGTTACAAAAAATATTTAAAACAAAAATACAATAAAAATTACTAGAAAAAAACAGCGATTACGTTTTTTTTCTAGAACAAAGGCCAATCGGGCAGGCTCACCTGATGTTAAGTGAAACCACCACCCATGGACATTTTGAATACCATAGGGCTCGCGAGTGCGTTGCTGGCCAAAAAGTATCAGATAGGCACTTAACAATGCTTTTTTTTACTGAAGCAGCCCGGATATGTCAAGCTCTGTATAAGTACCTAGTGTTTATTCGCGAAGAATTCGAATGAGAGCACGGTTTTATTAAGGAAAAAATATATATAGGTAAACACAATCTCGATTTGCGGTCGCCAGGTCCATAAATTAAGAATAACCTCTAATATATACGCTTGCAATTCTATCTATATCTACATTAATAGCTCAATAAGCATTTAAATTTTAGTCCGATAAGCGAAATGAAACGAGAATTATCGTGTTCATTGCGAGATTGGCCTTATCACATGTAATTTAACCGCTTCAATAGAAACTAGTTGCGTTCCCTTTATTTGTTATACGTCCCGTATTAATTGATTTTCTTGTGGTTAAATTAAACCTTAGGTTGTTTAGTGCTTACGGTTAATTGCCGCGGGTAAAGAGAAACTATTACTTAAAGCCTGAGAGATGAAAAGTGAATTTGCGTTTAGAACTTCTCGTTTTAATTAAGGTATTTTGAATTGGAAACTTAGTTCTTCGGGTTTTATTATATTTTTGTGAATTATAGTTTGACGACTCATTGGTCTAGTGGTTAGTACCCCTGACTGCGAATCCATGGGTCCCGGGTTCGATCCCCGGCTGAGACGAACATCGATGTGATGAGCATTTGGTGTTGTGCTTAGGTCTTGGGTGTTAAAAAATGTATTTATATGTCTATCTATCTATAATATGTATGTATATCCGTTGCCTAGTACCCATAACACAAGCTTCACCAGCTTAGCATGGGACTAGGTCAATTGGTGTGAATTGTCTTTAAAAAAAAAAATAGTAATTAAAGTTATTATAGAGATTTTATAAGTTAAACTAAGCTTGGTTAAAAGCTATTTAACATATAATCATCTACACTTATCAACCTGCCTGGGCAACTTTTCCTCATAAATTATTCTAGATATTGGTGAAAACCGCAACAAATTCCGTCCAGTATGAGTTTATCGCGAACAGACATACACATGAACGCGGCGGAGGGCTTATTTTTATATAAAAAACATTCTGTTTTTTGTAGATATTATCTAGAACTCAATTTTATCTCTCATCGGTAAGGCAGCGTTTGTTAAAAACGTTTTCGTTCGACCGCTTTTTCACCGACTTTGTAAACCGGACTACCACGGTTAATAGTTTCAAATAACATGGCTTTCCATTGGTAAAAGAATTTTCAAAATCGGTTCATTAGATCCAGAGACCTACTTTTTAATAAATGTACTTGAAAACGGAGTTCATTATAAATAGAAGTAAGAAATTGAACAATGTCATGAATCATGATATTTCTAAACAAGGCGCGGTGTGCTCCAAAACAATCTAGTATCATCGACTCGATTCTAGATGCAATCACTGTTCGTGCCACTGCAATAGTGATGGGTGAATGTCGATATATATTTAATATTACTTTATAAGATTTACGAGTACGTAATTTAAAAAAAAATCAGTGGCGGTACAACCTTTTTAGATCTGGGCTTCGGATTTCTGAATCTGTTTTATGATCATTTGTTAATATAATAGGCAAGTAGGAGCCTTGTGTGCCTGACACACGCCGTCGAAATTTTGGTCTAAGGAAAGCTGGTTTCCTTAATACGATGTTTTCCTTCACGGTTCGAGCGAATGTTAAATACTCACATAGACAGATAGTCATTACAACCTCAAGGATGAGAGTCGCACGCTGAAGCCACTCGGCCAACACTGCTCCGTATATACATACTTAATTATTTGTAATAAACTTTTTTCCTTTTTTCTAATAAACGTAGACTAAAATTAGACTAGGTTTAAAATACAGCAATCTGTTTCCTTATCTAGAAAGGGATAGGTATGGTTTTAAACTTAGTAAAAAGCTCAAGAATTTGAGGGCAATTAGATGTCTGACAACTCCAAATTACACCTAAGACCCCAATAGAAACCCAATTAAATCATAATTTATATCTCAATTAGCAAATTGCGACAAAACAGCAAAAGCCGCACCATATCGGGACAGTGTTTTAACGTGAGCTGAATTATAACACGCCACTTGTACGCTGAAGCCGGGTAGCTCGAAATAAATTACGTCACGACATTAGCAATACGATCAACGTTAAAGTATCGATATCGATGTTTTATCTCGTAACTAATGGGCGAATAGCGGTCGCGTGCCACGCGCCTCCCAGGGGAAAGTGCAACACTTGATACTGCACGAATGATTGTTATCATGATTTAAACATTTCTCTTGTTGCTTTAACCCAATCACACTTTGTCACTTGTGCAGTTAGTTTAATGCTGTGTAAAGTTCAGCAAGAACTTTTATTTTTAAAGTTATAAGTATAATTTTTGGCGCGTTAGGGAAAAATGATAGTACATTTTTACGATGTGCGCGCACACCGTCACAAAAAACCGACACCCTAAAGTTAGTTTAGTCAACATTTTAAAATAAAAAATGTCAATTTCTTTAATTATGTAGATATATTTTTTTTGTGACAATTAAATAAACATTATAACTAGATAATGCGTTATAATAAACTTTCAATGTATTAAATAGCTTTTTTCTATTGTTAGTATCGGTTTTTCTACAAACGCAGAATAAGGCGAAAGATAAAATTTTTATCATGTTACGCCAAAGAAGTATAAAGTTCTAACGAGTGTACATAAGTACACACAAAGGTTTTTATTTATTTACACACAAGCAAGGAGGAAAATCGGATACTTATTAATATACTTAAATATATGTGAAAATAACTTGCAAACTTAAGAAGAATTCCTCACAATCGAGTAGCCCGCAATATCTCAGCACACAACTCACATGGGGACTCTTTGTAGGTATTCAAGAAGGCGCACGGCATCCGCGAAAATACACTGTTGTTTCAGGTGAGATTTTAAAGCTTCCTAAATCCAGCATTATAACCCAGTATTTGTATATTAGGTATTTTTTAATCTTAATTTATTTATGTTTGGTTTGCCTGAAAGAAACTGTTACCAGTAACATCGCCCATTTACATACATTGTCTTGCCGTAAAATATAACGTATAAATAAGTCCACAGGAGCTGCCAAATGAGAAACTCATGATTAACATAAAAGCGGACCAGTTACGGACAATCGGCATTCACAAATACCTAGTCTAAAATTAATGTTTACTAAAACTACGATTAATAATAACTAGTAAAACCTAAGTATCCAAACTAAGAGACTTATGAGTCCCAACACTCAGATTTATCAATTAAATAGATTTAACATACAAGTGTCCGACTTAGCGCGTCTCCTTGTCTCCGTGAATCTAAGCAAAATATTCAATTAGTTGGATAATATATAACATTGAAAATCCTGTTACAGATACCGCTTCCTATCATTACATAAATTTTACTTTAATTATAGTTCTATTGAATAATCTTAACTAAATGAAGCAAGCGTCTAGTAATTTACCTAAACGCATATACGATGTACAAGATTTGCGAGCGCTTTTACGCAGTGTTGCAAGTTGGATCCGATATTGCCATTAGTTGGAGAATGTAACAGGGGTAGAACACGGTGGTGTTGCATTATGTAACACTATTTACCAATTATCCAACCGGTTATACATGGTGCTTTGTAAGAAATACGATTCTCTGTTCATAATCGAAGGGAACCGATATCTTTGTAAGATTTAATTGCGTAATTACACAAAAAATCGTTGGGAATATATATGATATTTTTTTACTTGAATTTTTTACCTTCATACCATAAAATATATTAAGGGATATAAAGACGAATTAATTACTACGCAGGTACTATATATGTGCATATAAACATACAGACGCAAAATGCAGGCAGACAACATTTACGATAAATTAACCGTTCACGATTTAAAAAGCTGCTAAAAGATTGATTGCTAGAACATCTTACGCAGAGTTGAAAATGCTGCTGAAACTAAACATATATTTACTCACACACCACTCACTCATTCAGTTAAATACATATGAACTCACACACTTCCACATGAACTTACGCGTCGCGTAATACGGTTTTGTATATAAATGAAGTGAATGTATAAAATGTAACTTGTAAAAATATTTTTTGTTAAAATTTGTAAATTTGTATTTCGATACAATGTATAACGTGTTAAGTATTATGGAAGAGCTGGGAGCTAGACACAAGTATTTTTTTACTTAAAGAGTTCCCATATCTATCAATTATGACGCATATATTTACTTATGTAATGATTTTTTATAGAAACGGTTATTTTGTATTATTTATCTCCAAGGATATAACCATGAGATTTCTCCCTGTATTGATGAATAAATGTGGCATTATTTGTAAGTATAATATGAACCATTAGAACGGTCAATATGAATACAATAGTTAGTAAACTAGAACAGTACAAAACATTTCTATAAAGCGAAGCTCAGCTAACTTATTTGTAGCTGATAAGTTGTTTATCTTTATTAAGACTATAGTGGGCTAAGTAAGTCGATAAATTAGCTACCAGCTATATCGCCGCCGGACTATTTTACTTACGAACCATTGCTAATGGCTTTGCTGGAGATAGTTTATGGTTATTAATTAAGTAAGTGATGGGGCAGATTCATGAAAGTATTGAGGTTAGTTCAGACTAATATATATAATTTTTAATTACAAAAATAATACATTTATATATATGGTAGCAAAAATTATGATTGGTCAGTAGTAATTTGTAGCATACATTGTTAAATTTGATATGATAAAAGTGTTTTTATAAAATTATGCAAGAGCTGTGGTTGTCTAGTTTCAACATGCAACTTTGGGGTCGTAGGTTCATTCCCCAGCTGTGCACTAATAGACTTTCTATGTGCGCATTTAACACTCGGTCGGTGAAGGAAAACAACAGGAAACAGGGCCTGACTTAGATCCAGTCGACGGTGTGTGTCAGGCACAGAAGGCTCATCATCTACTTGCCTATAAGATCAATTAAAAGATAGAGAAATCTACGGCCAAGTCCTTAAATATTGTGTGTATATTTTCGTATTTATACTTAGTTATTTAGATAAAAGCACAGTTTGATAACTGAAAAGTGGCGCATTGGCAGAATTCATGTGCCGTATAGGGCGAGCTTCGTGAGTACGACGTTATAGTAACCATATCATTCAAGTATGGTAGCAAAAATTATATGAAGATAAATCAGTTTACCCGGATTCTGTTTCCAAAATAGCAATATACATACATAATATATATAGAAAGTATATTTCTTTTTGAGCAGTGTTGGCCTAGTGGCTTCAGCGTACGACTCTCACCATGAGTTTGTATGTTCGATACCCGACTGTGCACCAATGGACTTACTTTCTATGTGCGCATTTAACATCTTCGACCAATCTCTATTGAGACTGGCCATTTATTCACAAGTTTCAACGTACAAGCGTGTGCGCAGACAACTGTATTTTCAATTAATTCACTTGATACTCCGATGTTATATCTGATAGATGTCTCTTATATAACCTATAGGGAAATCTGTCCTATCAAGTGTAAATTTTCCTTAAATTATTTTTTACTGGGCTTAGATTACAGCTGTCTTGTCTTCATACTTATGTATTAGGACCGTCACCGTCTTAATATTATGTAATGTTATTTATTGTATTACAAAATTATTTGAAATAACGACTAAATACAGCTAAGGACTATTTATAGACACAGCAAGTAATACTAATCTAGCGAAACAAACAAAACAATGAGCTGATTATTATTAGACCAAGATGTTATAAATTCTATCATAGACACCCTAGTCCCATATCACATCGCGGTTCAGACAAGATATCTCGAATGTTTGTGTCTATTCGTTTGTTTTACATACACTGAATATTCATGAGGCTGAATTATCTAAACCCTTGTCTCACACGGCATTGCTGTCGGTAATGTATGTAACATTACATTATGACATTACTCTTATTGTTTTGCTGGTATGGCATGACCGGAGTTACATTTTATTTACGATTCTCTCATTGTGCGGTTCAAAGCTTCCGATTCGATTGAAATAGTGAGGGTTTTTTATTCTCTTTCTTATAAGGTAGTTCAATATCTTTTCTGTTTGGTTCATAAATTTTAATGCTTTATACATACGCGGCTTAATAATTACATTACTGAGACGCCTTTTTCCGAAGGGGTAGGCAGAGCGAATATATCTCTCTAGCTTCTTCTACCTTCATGACATTCATGCATGTATGCTAGTCGCTTATGGGTACACTTAACTTGTCCCTTCTCTAGTACTTCCTGGATTTGGTCCAGTGTACGACTAAGCCTACCCAACCCAATTTCACTATCCACGGCCTGGATCCGGAAGCTATAACCAGGATGCTCCCTTCCCTCGGTAAAATACTATGCGCCGGTTCGGCTATCGCGTGTCAGTATAATAAAAAAAGGAATCCAAGAATCGATTAGACGAAGACTAGCGCTTACCATCCATGGTGGTGTGTCCTACCAGCACTGGATCCTTTAATAATGGTAAAAAGAGAATGCGGTACAATATGCGCTCTAACTTTAGTGCATACGCAGCATTCGTTAATTTTCAACTACTCATGCGCAATGACGCCGGAACACCACCTACCATTACCGAGTCGTGTGTCAAAGTCAAAATCGACAATTGTCATCGTTATTTGACTAACAAACAGTTGCCTCGTATATCCTTCTTATTAAACGTTTCTCATTCATCAGTTCTTCATCACCAATTATTTAATAGTTATATAAGAACATGTAAAAATTTAAAGATCAAAATTCACGTCACACAACGGACCACCATCTACGGGCTACTCCAGTTATCAAATCATCATAACTACTAAATCAGTCCGTCGATTACAAATACCCTTGTAAGGACGACATAAATCGAATCGGTCCACCCACTGCGCCCGCGTAGATACAATCGGTAACCCGGTAAATGAACTATGAAGTGCATTCGATTGTTGGACATCGACAATTTTATCGATTCGAAAAGTTATTTGAGCTTTGAAAGTTTCGACATAATTAGAACTTTTGTTTATTGTAAACTGAGCTTTTGAAATGTTGTATAAAATTGCTTTGAAACATAAAAAGTCATACGATCAGATTTAATTTTTGTTTGACGTCTCGCAAGTTTTGCACAGTAATAATTTGCTTTTCAAATTTCGAATGCCAAGAGAATATTATATTTAAAAAATTGGACCAGATGGTCGTGTAAGTGCGGAAACTGAGTTCACAGTACACTACACACACACACACACACTATATTTTAAAAATAGAACTCATATCCGGTCGAAGCAGCATCTATATAATATCACGGTTGCGTCTAGCGGCGACTGAGACGATCTCTCTTTAATTATATTGTAACAATCCCAGGTCGTGAGGTTACAGAAAACAGATTATCTTTATACGATATCGGCTCCCGCTTTGTGTGTAGCCCGATCGATAGGATTCTTTTACTGTACCGCTTTGATTAGGGTTGCCATTAGAAAAATAATAAATATGCCAAAACATTTTATAATAAGTCAGTATATAAAAGCGATTAAACATAATTCTATTTCGTAACTTTAATTTTTTAACAGTTAATATGCATGCGCAAGCACCGGTTATGGTTGACAGGTGTTTGTGTAACATAACATGTAATTTTTCGAGCTATCAATACTAAATTAATTTAAGAGACCAAACTTCCGTTACTTATTTGAATATCTACGACAGTCCAGTCCACGACATTAATGACACTAGACGATACAGATATACATATATATAAAACAATATTCCAAATAAGTTACGGTTTTTAAAATAGGCATAAACCTGTTGGTAAGTGATAGCCGCCCATGGACACTCACATTGCTAGAAGGCTCGCAAGTGCGTTGCCGGCTATTTAAAAAAGGTCTGGCTAAGTATCGCATAAATTTTTAAACCGATCGCATTTATTAAGGATTCGTGTAAATGCTATAAATTTGACACATAAAGGCCGGCTACGCACTCGCGTGCCCTCTGGCATTGAGAGTGTCCATGGGCACGTGATACCGCCACTTAACATCGGGTTCCTCCTAAGTATCCTAAGTATGCTGTTTTCTTGAGGTGGACAGTAATAGGCCAAAAACTAAATCATGATACTGATCCGTGTGTAGGCATCGGTGTCGTCATACTTTCCACTGACGACATAATTGTAACAATCAGTGTTGCCACACACGTAACTAAATGTGCATTAAACTAAATTATTGCGGTGTAGTCATCTTAGAAATTACACTTCCGGTTTGCGTTAAAAAGAAACGACGAGGAAAACCTGTCAGAATTTTCTTTGTGCAACATTTATTTCTTCTAACAAAAGTACCCGTAGAGCTACCATATTTATCATATTTAATATAATTTTGTAACTGTTAATAGTCGGTGCATAGAGATAAATTATAGGCATATAAATCTTTACGTAAATTAAAAAAAAAGTTGAAAAGAAATAAATTCTAACTATAAAAGTTTGGACTGCAGCTCTATGGATATTTAGATAACTATATTTTAATTGGGTTTCATTATTAAATGATGACACAATCTTACAATAACATACAAAGACATATATTGTTTGTAATATATATATTGTATATATAGAAAAGCGTTTCCATCAAAACCATGTACTGAATACAATAATACAGTGGATTGACTCTATTTTTAGCGTCAAAATGTAAAACATAAATACCATAATTAACCAATCTTAAATTACAATTAATATATCAATAACGAGACAACGTTCAAAATTGAATGACAGCTTAACTTCTGTTTATACTGTCAAGTTTGACATTTAGCCGAATGACCTTTCATCGAAGTTCGACTCCTACAATGAATTATTATTCAACATTATCATAGCACAGCCTACGCTCGCCCACGCAAACTTACCAGACAAACTAGATCTGGGTTTATTTTAACCACTTGTAATGATAACCATTGGCATACAAGTACCTATAATTTGATTATTTGTTTATAACAACCATTTTGAATATAAAGGAATAATTTACCTGACGTTCAGATATCTATATTTTATTTTTTTAATTGTCTATCTTTTTTGTCTAAACGTTTTTTAAACTATTAATAAGGCTGCAGTGAAAACGTAGATATTTAAGTATTTTGGATATTTAAGGACATCTAAGGCGTGGACTAAATGACACCAATAAAACATATCATTATAAATTAATCTATATACAAAGATGTATTTCGATAGATTCTAGTTTTCAAACAAACATTTTCACAACAAACTTTTTAGTCGAGTACAAAACGACAAAATAATTTCTTCTAACGAGTAAAAGTACGCATTATACAGAAAGCATGACAATAATAAAACAATCGACGCTCCCGTCCGTAATGATTATTATCATTTAATGGCACGCGTCCATGTTTGATAATATAATGACTTTATTTGTACCGCAAGACGTAAATTATGTTTAGCGAAATGTCGTTATACTACAGTAACAGAAGCTTCTGAGTTAACGCTAACAAGAATTTTACATATAAAAAATATACATTGTATAAAATTTCATAGTTAAGTTGCAAGAAGCACTTCGAGTTTGTACTAGGATGTAAGAAAATTGTCTGTATGTGCATTTATGTTGCTGGAAGCTAGTCTCCAAACTCTCAATAGGATATGGGACGGTTGAATTGTGTGTTTTTATTAAATACTGGACCAAAATAATCTAAACCATAATATACCATTATGATCGTTTATGATACTCGAAGCCAAGACCTCAGAGTGTTTGAAGTAGTGTAGTGCATGGGGTTATTTTGTATTTCTGTATCGGTTCATTAATTCCTTAAGGAGAGTTTACATTTTCTACCAAATAAAGATTTTGATTCTGGAAGCCAGGACTTAAGACTCCGGCTGAATGTCCTAAAAAATGTAGTATAGCTTCATTCACGTCGAGACATAATATAATTTAACCTTTGCAAATGTGGGGGCAAATTCTTTGCCCAAAAATGGAATCAGTCATTTGTATTCCGACAGTAATTTACATAATTTAAGCAATCATTCCTAGAAATTTTGATCTAATGCCATAACTATTTCTGTTATACTTTTAAAAGCGTACGACATTGTTGCGACACATTTAGGATAATAATCTTATCCCAAATCGAAACAACAATATTTTTAAAGGATTTTACGTCAACGTAACTTGTCAAAATGAAATAAGAAAATCGTAATATTTCTCAAAACATCGAGTTTTGTGTATAATGTAATAAATACGCCTTTATACCCGTTTAAAAAATATATTTTTGACGTGTTGTGCTCGCCTAAACCAAAAATTGCTTGAGGGAGACATATATTACTTTTATAAAACTATTGTAAAGACTAATTCAATCTTTATAAATTAATCCATTTAAACATTTCATGTATTAGCTTATAAACCTTTGCTTATTGAGCACGAGTCTAGGAATAAAATTAATTTCTTCATCTCAAGTTACAAGTAAGATAGAACGGTGTGCAATAAATCGGAAATAATTTACTATAGATATTAAGGTGATCGCTTCGAGTGGTTCTGGTATATGCTAATGAGAAGCATAAATGGATCACTGTCTTACCCCCCGGCGTATTTCCTTAGATATTACATCTTCTACCTATTAATGGTCCTGTACTGTAGATATAGCATTATATATGAAGTGGTGAACTTTCATAAATAAATACCGAATAAGACACGCTCGGAATGGATTCGACATGTAGTTACAGGCATGGTCATATATGACGCACAACGGACAAAATGGGCGTCTAAGTGCTGAAACTGAGTCCACACTGCATGCATGGTCATAGGTTGCGTGCTTTGATACTGAGTATAATTTATGGTACACGAATTTTATATGTCATAACAATCTATATGACAAAATATTATTTATTAGGATATTTCTGCCAAAAATATATGTTTCTATCAGCGTATTGTCCCGTTGTAATAAGAAAGTTTACTATTAAAGAAAATCGTTCGAAAGCTTTGAAAAACCTTCCTTTCACTAGAACGTAGCAATAACCCGCCATAACTCAATAAACATCACAGCAGAACTAAAGCACCATGGAAATGTCACAAATGACTGTCATTCGGTATTGGCCCTCGGCATTCCGATACAAATACATTTTATTAAATTGTAAAGCGGCATTCTAGGTGGGTGGCTTGCACAAGTTGACGTAGACCAACTAGAGTTGCCAATACAACAAATAAATTCTAATTATTAAGGAATGTTATAATTATATGTAGTCTGCGACATTTATGCGTACTAATATAATTTTGCTATGCGTCATTTCATTTATTCATTTTTTTTACAGTTATTATTTTCATATTAAGTATTTTTGCAATAGAGTTTCTTGGGCTGATGCTAATTAAAGATTTAAGTACGCACCTGGTGATGCCAGAGATGGTGCTTTCCTTGCTCAACGAATAAGTATCGCAATGCAGCTAGGAAATACTGCCAGAATTAAAGGTACACCACAGGAACCAAACTTTTTAAATTTGTAAAAATTTTAAATTTATCAATTTTTCATAATAATTATTATTACGTTAAGAATATTGAACACTTGTATGTTGAAAATAAATAACTACTATTAGTAATAAATAAAAAAGTAACAATGACATTGAACTATAATGACGTAAGAGTAACAGTGCACTGCAGCGACCTCAAATTCGGACGGTGCTCATTCCTTACAGACTCATTTAAGCCAACATAAATTCCGTATTTTCAAAACAAAATTTTAAATGCTGTTTTGTGTTACTCTAGCGGTCATGGTTGCCACAGATTTCCTAATTTTTCCTAACTGAAATATCTAACGATTTCTATAAACATTGGTCTACTATAAACAAAAAACAGTTCAGTATTTTGAGTCCATTTTTGTTACGTCGACTGTGTTACTTGTGCAATAGGTAACCGCTACTATAATTTATCGATCGCAATTGTCACCAACATTTCGCAACTTATGAAAGCTCGATTACACATTTATTAAACCAGTATTACATGTGCACTTCTTGTGTCTATTGTTCGAGATGGAGTCGTGTCATAATAATGATTGTTTGTATAATGTATTGTGACATGATGATAGGCATTTTTTTTGTTATGAATATGTAGGTTACGGCGTTTCAGGTGTGGATGTAACTGGCCGACATTTATACTATAGATGTTATATATGCGGACGGAATTAATAAATATAGTATATTTGTAGCTTGCGGTCAATAGTAAAATGTAAATAGCAACGTTTATGTTATCTTTAATTGATATAGATTTTCCACTTAATGTATTTTAAATTAAATCAACCGATTCCGCTTCTGTAAAATACAAATCGAAAGGCCGCAGTAAATCCAATGTTTTTACGCCTTTAATTTACATACGGCGCTTCAGATCTCGACTTATCGTCTCATTTAATTAATATCCGTAAGCTTTTATTAGGTAATCGGTACAGTATTGAATGTTGACAATTCACGAGGTAACTTCGAGTCAACATGGTAGGGTTTTGAATAATGAGTGTGGAATAGATAAACTCGTTACACCGTCGACAGATGTCAATGCGGGACTCGGACAAATGGTAGTGGTGAAGATTCTCAGAGCGGTCATTATCTGTCGACTGGTTTGTTGTTTTGCTAAACGAATACATCGACAAACTTCAATTAAGCTGTGGAATTGTATTCAATTGTATGAGATTTCATTTTGTTAGTTGGCTACAATTTAAACCTGTGTTTTTTATAGGTGTTTAACTTTTAACTCTTACTAACTAACTTTTAAAACAGGTGTTTTATGCACATTAAAAACGAGACAGTCGAAGGTATAATGCGAAAGTTAACATTAAGTTTTACTAGTCATCCTCATAACGGTTATAAAGAATGTCTTCATAGAAGTCAAGGCTGTGGTTTCAGGATGTAGTCGCGGTTAACGCCCGAGTTCTGAGTAATGAGAACAAGACTTGGGACAGGTGGACCAAGAACTAGTACCAGCTAGTAGTAGTAATGATGAAACTGTATATATTATTCAGACATTTCTTTCCAAAGGGATATGGGTCCAAGGCTTTAAGTCCTTTTGAGCCTTTTTTTTATAGGACAGGGGGCAAACGGGTAGGCTCTGATCGTAAGTGATACCGCCCATGGACACTCTCATTGCCAGAACATGTTGCGTTGCCGGCCTTTTTAGAATTGGTACGCTCTTTTTTTGAAGGTCCCTAAGTCGTTAGTCTTCCGTTTTAAAATAACGTAATATATGAAAGAGAAAATTGAGAACTATTCGCAATATATCGAAAGTCGCGTCCCAATGCGAATTGAATCCGAGCCGACAAACATAGCCGACGCATTACACTATTTCACGGCACTCTTCAATCCAGCAGAAATTACCGGTGCCGCTTTCAACGGAAACAGTACGCGTGCTAGCGAAGTTAGCTATAATGGAGTGTAATCTGTGGTGGTAATGTCGGTTGCAACGCCATCTAGCGTAATGACGCCGAGTGAACCAGTTTGCGACCTTTCAATGCTGGAATGTCAACCGCGGTACCGCTGGTTGCGTGCCAAGATGCATTATCTAGCTTTGTATGAATTTATTTGATGTAGGTGTGTTGCTGAGTGCTTTGATTGCGGTCGTGTAGATAATTGCTGTTATTAATCTGTGGAACTTTAGAATGTCATTGTCAAAAATAGTCCTAGGAGAAATATAATAGAATTATTTCATCGACAATATTATCTATAAATATAGTAAACACATTTATTATCTGTGAAAACATACGCCAGATTAGTCGACATAATTAAAGTTAAGGTTTAGAAATTTGAGAACGTATCTTATATTCCATCTAAATATTGTATGTAGAAAGATGGCTTTAGGCGTCTATTGAATTGATCAATAACAGGACGATTTCTGTAGAAAATTGGCGTTCGAAGCAATTCCACTGGATTACACCTAATACACTATACGCTACTACGTGTCAGCGCTGATAAATGTACATTTAAACTCTTTGGAATAAACTTTATCAATTTTATTCCAAAGAGTTTAAATCTAAAAAAGATATCTATGGATTTTTTTTAGAATTAAAGGATATTATATATACTGAATTACGAAATATTTGTGTGATACCTAAAGACACCATATTAAAATGAAAATTATTATATAACAAAATGGCGCCTAGAACTAAACAAATATGGAGAATGACCATAGAGTATAAATGAGACTCCACATAGATAACTTCGTACGCCATGCTCCTGGTTCTTATCACAGGATCTAAACGTCTCTATTTAAATGGCCGATCGAAATTAAATTATTCTACTATCAATGGTCCTTCGAATATGAATTACTCGATTTCATTATATAACTTAAAATCTAAGAAGATTTTCTATAACTGGCCAACCCTACCAAAACTAAAATATAGCTTCTTTATAGTACAATTTAAATATAGCCACCTAAACTAGTCGTAACTTATTTATAATATTTTTGCCATTAATTGCATGCCTCTTACATTATAAAATTCCAAAAATCTCTCGAAAGCCATCTAAAGAGATTAATACCGTAACGAGTGTATATGTGTTTGTGTTGACTGTAAATCACCCTGGTGGTCTCGTGCAATTCTATTAGCGCAAGCTTAATTCCTATTCATTAGTTTCTGGTCCTTAGCTGAGGGTCGAGAGATATGGTCACAGACTACACATCTATATATCCTGTCGATAAACGTCGGTAAATGTCGTTAAGCCGACGGATGTGGTAGACGATTCTAGAAACGATTATGGTACTTCGATGCAAAAACAAGGCTGTAGTAGCGATTTTGCGCAGCTTTACGGAGCTGCTCATTGTTATAGTGAAAAAAGGTTGGTAGGTACGGAAAAAATTAAAGAATGATGTCGTGAAAATTTTGCCATAATCTATGGTGCGATAGATTGGAAATAGCTGGTACTAGCAACACTTACTACAATTGTCATTGCATTGTATTATGATTTTTTGTTTTTTAATGAGTGATACTTTAAAATCATAAAAAATATAATATAATAAAAATATAATAATAATAAAAATCTTCTTCAATACTGGGAGGTTATACTTTTTTATTTGCTATTTGCTAAAAAAACTAGTTGAGTACTGGTTGGTAATAAAAAAGCATTTCAAACGATTACTGGCGGTATCTACAAAAATAAATCCAGATTTCGAAATCTGTGGAACGAGTCCTGTATTGTTTATGGTAAAAGGCCTTGGAGAGCGAACCAGTCTCATAAATCGTTGTTATTGGGCAATAGCAAGTTCGGATAATAGGAACTAGTCTACGATGGACTTGTAATGTCATCTATAGACCACAAGTGCCGACCGGTTAATTGAGAAAGCTGATTGCGAACTTACTAATGAACAAGTTGAAATTATTTGTTTTCTTTTTGAAGTCCCGAAAATTAATTACTCTCCGAAATTATCTATTTTTTCAATTAATATAATAAGCTTTGTACACAATATAAATTAGCTGTGGAAATGAATCAAGTTAGGTAGCGACGAGTGAATGTTTTTCATTAAAATAAAAAATTAAGAACAATTTGAAGAATTGATAATAGAAATCTGCTATTCAATTATCGATTAAGTCTTTAAATGACGGCGGCACTTCTTAAGCGAAAGATTAATATGCTTCTTGTATTGCCGAACTATCGGAGCGTTTAATGTTGAATGATATAAATTGTAACCATTTGCATGTCACGACTAAAGTGTTAAAATGAAAGCTGTGAGTGGCTGTTGATAAACAACACGTGATGTAAACATAAAGGTTTAATTTACGCCTAATTCTAATGACGTCATTTGTACGTCTTTAGTTTATGTCATTTTAATTTTGTATGACACACAAAACACAATCCTGTCCTAACAGATGACCCTAACTCGAAAAGAAAGAGTTCACAACAAATGAAAAAAAAACACACGAAACTAAAGATAAACATAAAATTAATTTAAAAAATTAATTAGAAAAATAAAATTACTTTATAAAAAAATTAACTAACAACTATAGGCACTAATAAATATTTTTTTTAGTTTTTGAGAATTGTATTAGGTACTTAACAACGTCATCGGCTGCTACGACTTGGTTTTTACGACCAAATATGAGTAGTCCCTTCGATGTAGTTATAACAGATTTTGGCTGTATATAGACAATTTACGCATTTGACAGTCGCTAATATTGTTTATTTACGTGCAACAAAAACAATTACCTCGGTACAATTCAAGAACAAAGAACGAACGAACGAAGACTTTCAAATTATAAACCTTAAGAGATGTCAATAAGACTTTGGTAGTAGTCTGTGTCTTTGATGAACAGTAAAATGGTTCTTCTAAACTTTTACATACGATATAAAAGTGAAACTAATGCGCTGATGACCCGTGACCACGATGATTTCATGACTCCAAATCATAACAATGTCTGTTTAGCGGTCACGATACATCATTATAGTAATTACACATCAACTATTACCAACTTATACATTCACTTCTTACACCGGAGTGTCGTTCTTAGTGCAATGATAATACGGCATAAATTTCTATGTGATTTATATGATTTATTGGATTATGAATATTTTAACAATAGTTGAGCTTTTGCTAGTCGTGTATAGCTTGAGGTAACGTGTGCTGTTTGTTTTTATTATTACCGATTTGAGTGATCCGAAATTATAGGGATGAGGCCGTGTGTGGCATCCAAAGTGAGCTCACGCATTCTAATGAAATACAAAATATAGCCGCAGGTGGGAGTGGATTGATTTTATTAAAATTAACGCTAATTGATCGTGTTTACGCTGAGCATTAACTTTGACTATTTAAACGGGTTATGTAAGGTATTATAATTAATCAGCCCATATTACCAGTCGTACTATTGTAGATACTTTCTTATATATTATTCAGAAGTATACATACAAACAAACCACTAAATTTTACCGCTTACAAATCGATATTTTTATTCAAATCTCAAGTCAGAATATCGTCTTGATCGCTGTAAAATATGCTTCATCCAGAAAAAATCTTTTGACAGCTCTTGAAACTAGACTCGATTGAGTTTTGGAATACATAGTTCCCGGCGAAAATAACATTATTTCTGGTCTACATAAGATTGACTTACTGGTCTTAACTAATGGAAAGAACTACAGCGAAGTTTCAACTAACGGTTTACGTATTACGTATTGTATATTAGTTATTTCATTGTTTTTTTTTAAGAAAAAGGGTCTCACATAGAAACAAAAACCGAGCACCCCAAACCTTACAAATAACGAAGTATATATTTATTTATTTCGTGCAGGCCACATTTAAATACATAAACTGAGTAATACCTAATTCGTGTGTGTTGTGTGATGGTGTGTAAGTGAGGTTATGTACGTGAGGGTGTGTATGTAGGAAGTGCTCATGATTTAGCGCTATGGATATTTTTTGTTTATAATAGGGGGCAAACGGCCTACGGGATGCCCATAAAGGGCAGTTATTGCAGCCCATGAACACCCATTATTAGTTGGTGCGTTGGCGGCCTCTTATGGAGAGAGTACATTCTACCTTTGATTAGTGGTTAGTCGTATCTCTCAGGGAAGACCCCCACCGGGTGTCAATTCCACAGTTCACTAGTTCGCAATAGAAAATATATTCCTAATACTTAATCCTTTTAGTCCGCGAAATAACAAGTTCGAGGCTTAAATAGTATTTTTAAATACCTTGTCTATTACTTAAAGTACATAGATTTCACATAAACCTTTTCGCGCACTCATGATCAACGCTCCTCGATTAATTGAGTTAATTGCGTCGCAATTACTTTGGTTCATTTATCTTTGCACCTGCGTTCTTACAATCGATAAATTTATGACGGCCGACTGACAATGATATATTATGATGTATGCAAAATGTGCAAAATTAAACACAAAATATTCTAAACGTAGGACTATTTAATAGTCTGTAATAGAAAAATCAAAGTTACACACTGGTGATACCTCTTTGTCCCCTACCCCTGGGGGTATGTGCAGTTCGACCGACACTCTGCTATTTAGATACTGAGAGAGTTGTACCCATTCAAACCACCACGGGTAGTTACAGTATCAAATAATACTAAATGTTAATACTAAATGTAGTTTAAAAAACTTTCATAATATTCAATTACAAAAATGAAGATATTTTATTGAATACATTCGTCGTATTGCGTAATTACAGCAAGTGTAACACTTGCTCTCAAAGTAGCAATTTAATATTTGAATTTCGAACTCAATTTATTCACTTAAACAATGGATGTTCAAATGCCTGTATAAGGCCTGAGCATCTTGGACAAATTGTGAGCAATTAGTTTTATTTCTGTAACACGTCTCCGGAGACCTTTCACGATAGTTGTAACAAATTATCTCACAACCACCGCAATATGTCGCTATTGGGCCACAGTTTATGGTTAGAACAGTTATAAAGTCGTGATCGATTTAATGATTTAATTTTGGGACTACTTATCAAGGTAATAAGCTAACTACAAAGGTTTACGTAAGTAACTTTCATTGCAAAGTTTTGGATGTCAGAATTATCAAATAAGAACATTGCTTAGTTAAAAAGCTAAGATTCTTTGCATCGAGTATCGACTACAACTGTATAATAATTCTTAAGGATTCATAAAAAGTTTTATAACTGTAATTTAAGTAAACTGTGTCTCAGCTTGCAATTTAATTTATACGCTTCAAATTGAGCACATATTGGGATAATTTATATAAATCACACGTTGCGACACCGAAGATCACGAGCGCACGAGCATCTGCATTTAGTGACGGATTTAAAACGGGTTATTTGAGCCCAATGTCACATGATGACGTCATAAAAGCATTGCAAGAAACTTACAAAGCGTTATTCAAAAGAAAATTTGGTCACTTAAGTAATTATTGATTGTGAGAAGTATCGCAATATTTGAGTATCGGACAGACTAATCTATTCCTGTTTTCTTTTTATAGAGCAGAAGGAGGAGGTGGACAGGAGGCTCATTGGTTCTTATGGACACTCATACTGCCAAAAGGCTTGCAAGTCTGCCAGTCATTTAAGAATTGGTACGGTCTTTTGCTAAAGAAGCCTTAGTCCAATTGGTTTAGAAAACTTCGGTGAGCAGCTGGTTAGATATAGAGGTGATGCACGGCAAAAACTGCCGTAAAAAAACGCTCACTTGTGGAACGACGGACGTCGAGGTGATACGAGTGGAATTTCGTATTCTGTGTCGACGTCCGCAATGAAACTCAGCTGCAGATATTCCGAAGAACTCCTCTGAATACTCTCCATGGTAAATGCGTTGGAAGATGCAATGTTTTATTAAATTTATTATTAATAGTTGTCTTTGTTTATTTTTCTATAATCGTTTGTTTTTTTCTTTACTCTGTTCCATTTTTGATTTCGCAATATGCCGTTTATAGTTGTTATAAATAATTGTAATATTTTGTCTTTATGTATTTATGGTCTATGTGTCTATGGCCTCTTCTAGCTTAGGCCATTATTTTCGCGTAGACGCGAAAATAATGAAAATGATCTCAAACTAGGCACTTGAAACGCGTGAGTTCAAGACCATTTGTAGTAAACTGACCTTTTAAACACATTTAGAGCTTAAAGGATAATTTCACGCTTTGCTAGTATCATGACGATAAATATAACGACAATACGCAATTAGGTTGTGAATCTAGGACAACAAATATCTTATGCAAACCATTTTCGCGTTTACGACCATTAAATATGGGTTATAGTTGCAAGATATTAATTTGGATTGAAATGTACGCTATTTATCACGCCTGTACCTCTGCTTGGATAATAAATATTGTCAATCAGATGGTTGTGACAAATGTTGCGATACAAAAACTCAGATACCTGATGTTTGGGTGATTATTTCTATAGTATCTCTTAAATATTAAACGAAATGGTGGATAAATAATCAAGTCTAAACTAATGTCGCCACCGAGGGTTTTTCCTCAAAACATGAATATTAGTGTGTTAAATACATGCATAGACTTTATTAAATTTTATAATTTTTGAAGTTTTTGGCGCGTTAGTCACAAAAAACCGAAACTCTGAAATTAGCTATAGTCAACATTTTAGTTTTTGAAGTTATACTTCTTTGTTCGTTAGGGAAATGATGAGAGTAAATCTTTACGATGCGCGCGTATACCGTCACCCAAAACCGACACCCTGAAGTTAGCTATAGTCAACATTTTAGTTTTTTCTACAAAAGTGAAATATTTTTTTTGAAAAGATTTTTATCTTGTTACGCCAAAGGAGTATAACTTCTAACGCGTGTACAATGTACATAACTAAATTCTACATAACAAATTTATCCCTATATATAGAATACGCAAATCTATAAATAGTACAATTTGAAATTAAACACAATTACGATCGAAATCGAATTTATCTCAACGTGAGCTTCGCATCAAAATGCGTTGCAACTTGTCAATAAATCCGAAATTAATCTGAATATATTGGTCTGGCGTGAATTGAATATTTAACAATAGGTCACGAATAGTTGTGTAAGTGGGATGAATGATTCTTAGGTCAATATTACTCAGTACTTTAAGCGGATTTGGGATTTTAGACATCGCAATGCGTTTACAAACATTGTAAGGGTAATTTTGTAACGTCGATATTTAAAGCTGTGTATTTAATAGTAACGTAAGAATATGTGTTAATAAAAGCCATGCAAATATTTTTAAAAGTCTGGCGACTGTCAGTTTTAATATTATAGTATTACTAGCTGATCCGGCAAACGTCGTTTTGCCATGTATATCATTTATAATAAAAAGTAGGGGTTGATCGTAGAGGGGTGAAAATTAGGGGTTGTATGTATTTTTTAATGTTGTATCATAAAAAAATAAAAAATAAATTTTATCTAAAAATTAAAAAAAAAAATAGGGGTGGACTACCCTTAACATTTAGGGAGATGAAAAATAGATGTTGTCCGATTCTCAGACATACACAAAATTTCGTGAGAATCGGTCTAGCCGTTTCGGAGGAGTTTAACTACAAACACCGCGACACGAGAATTTTATATATTAGATACATTATTTTTATAATAATAAAAGCGTTCAAAAGACTTAATTAAATAATGGTGACGATTGGTTGAAGCCTCAAGTTTTTTTAAAATAATGAATGATTTTGGAATGCTATCCCGTACTCATATAGTATACTATTAATTACTAAAGTTTTTTCAGAATAGAATATTCTCGGTAAATTGCCGTTTATTATACTTAAGTTTCATAAAGCGATGCGCACGACTCCGTATCACGTACTTGTACGTAAATTAATGCAGTTTATAATACGTCTATCAATTTTAAGTATTAATTTAATTACAGTTACTGCTAAGTAGTAATAAAATATAAATATATAATATAAAAATAATAATTATTATTTTCTAATAAAATATAAATAAAATAAGATGACAATAAAAATCTTTGCAGAGTTCTTTTATGTATAATATTGTTAGAATTAATAGAAAATATTATTGTTATTATTTGTTTAAACAAAGAGTTTTATATTTTATATATTATTATTATGCCAAAATGCGGAAGTAAAAGTATAAATAATTATCGATGAAACAGGTATTGTTTATACTGTCAAGATAAAAAGAATAAGTTCGCTTAAATGCCAATAAACCAGTTATTGTTTTAATAATTTCGACGATGAAGATTAACGTTCTTTAAATTAGTGAAATTACTTTGCTATCGTTATCACTTTGATATATAATTTGACAGGAATCTCTTTCTATCCAAGTTACATTGACAAATATGGAAACAAATGCCTAATGTATGTAACTCGATTTCCGCGAAATAATTGAATAGCAAGATACACAAACTGTAGTTGATCAGTCGATCTTGCTAAAAATATCAATAAAACACACAGGAATTGTCTACTCCATGTCACATTCTTAAATCTCTGAGTGAATGTTTCTGTGTACTATGTATGTGAACACAATAATTAAATTAGACGGTGGAGCTACGTAATAATTGTATTCCTTATAGAAGATATCGTAAAGCCAAAACACGAGCTTGTAGCTCTATAGAATTGTACAACATCGCCGTGCTAGAGCCTTGTGCAACACTGTAATGGTCAATTTCACGTCACGGAGTAGTGTCATGTCAAAATAGTTACAAAACGCACGTGACAAATTCTGTGGTGTTCCAAATGTGCTTACGAAAACATTTTAATTCTCACGGAAACATAATTTAAGGCTTTATAGGTTACATAAACCATGGCCATTGTCAGCTACTATTTAATGCCATCTTAGAAATTTATTAGATAGAGAGGTAGAATAAATATGACTTTGATTCGTTAGTACAAAGTTAGAAGAATTATTGGTTTAAAATTTTGTAGACGGAAAACAATACTTATTTCAGATTCCAGAGTCTTTTTATCCATCCACTTTCCTAGACTAGAGGTATTATGACAGAAATGCTCTCTCTCAATTAATTTTCACTTGTGTTACACGCATTTCCGTAAGATTTTTCTGATATAATAGTAGGGGAGCCCACGGTGCTAAATGGGGATTTACTCGAGCTCGTCATAGAGACCTATTGAGTTGCTAATTAAGCTAAGATAATAAAAAGAAAAAAATGTTATATAATGTATACCTTTTCATCGGTGGGGGGAGCTATAGATTTTCAAAAACGTAAAAAAAACTGTGCCATGTACATACTCGAGCGTCCATGTCCTACGTATTATTAATAATGTACGTATGTTAATAATAATGATGATAAAATAAAAATAATAAATAATAGCGAATTTATTAAGTTATAAAATTACTTAGACAAAGTTCCATATCATAAAATAAACGTAACAGAACGAAACCATAAACCCATATCTAAATGCAAGTAACATGTAATTTGTAAGTGGTCTTAAAGAGGAATATTTATATTCGATGACTTGAATGTTCCGGCATCCGACTAATAAAATTGTTCGGATCGTATCGTGGAGTAATAGTCGTTGGACCACCGCGCTTTTCAAGCACGAAGTCGTTAAGTTGTGGAATTTAATTACGTTCTGAAAACTGTAGACAGCTTTTTGCTATTTCATTGTTTTGTAAATATATCCTATTTGGTGTACACGTAGTCTTGTAAGTATAATGCTGGCTTCTTGCACGATATTTTGTATCTCTACTGTTCTCACTCCGCACATTAAATAGGCTGCGTTTAAAGCATATCGTTCAAGTTGTAACAGCTTTATTTTGCTCATTTCATTAATTTTCTTTTACTCAATGCTTTAAAAGTATGAGTACTTAATAGTCATCTCTTTTAAACCTAGCGTAAACACAATTCGATAGAACGAGATGAAAGAGTGCAATTAGACTCTAATTTTTATGATTTTCTTTTAATTTTTTTACAGGTGGTATACGGGCAGGAGGGAGGCTCACCATGGACACACTCACATTGCCAGAATCCATCGGTACGCTCTTTTTTTGAAGGACCCTAAGTGGAATTGGTTCGGAAATAGATAGTTTCTAATAATAAAATTATCTATAATCTCTTAATATAACCAAGAAAACAGCATCCGAGAACATTGCACTTAAGATTTCACAAAATAACTGAGAGAGTTACCTTAAAGCGTTTCTCACGTACTTCGATATTATTTACGAATCATGTCATATAACTGACAGCTACAAGCTTTATTTACCCAGCTATTTGGGTTTCTATATACAACGTCCCAATTGTTTACGAAGCTTCCGTACATTGTAGAATATACAATCACAATTTAATTATAAGGATTTCTTTAACACTTTCTCTATATAAGGCAATTAAATACTATTTTGTTTCTTTATTGAAAACTTATAACCACGTTTATACCTACTAAATTATTAGTAATTAATTTTTTCACTGCATCCCTTCCGTACGTATTCTGTATGTGGTATAAATGTGATAAAAACTTACCGAAACATATTCAGCACAAATGTCGATTGAGTTAACGAAGTCACAGACATCGTCAACGGACCAGGCGGAGATGCGCGCGCGAGCCTCTGCGCAGAGGCAGTCGCGGGTTTCGCTCCGATCTACACGAAAAACAAAAATTTTATTAATTTTTTATAAAATTTATCCGTTATAATATTTTACTTAATGAAGGTCGGAAGAGACAATATTTTTTTTAATTTATAAAGTATGCCAACCTTTTTTGTGCCATTCTAAAATTCTTATGCTAATTTTTAATATTTAAAAATTTAATTGTTCACTTATAAACCTTAATGATATATTTTAGGAAGAATTTACTAGGAAATTGTTAACGAAACACAGTAAGTAAATATTCAAATCATAATGAAAAAAAGAAAAGTAATTCAAATTCGGCCTGAAGACCCCTTTAACAATCAAATTGAGATACTGTATTAGATAAAATATGCCTTAAGGTTGTAACAATTGGATTACAGATTTCAGAACATTGGCTAGACACTCATCATTTATGAAGATTGTCACTTACGAAAATAGTTTTATTCATACAAAGGTAAAGGTAGCTTTGTTGCCAATTAAATATAAAAAATATATAACTGATTCAGATTAAGATTTAATTTTTAATATTCATAAGTCGATTTAATTTTTAAATCAGTGTTTTTATATCAATGCAATGAATTATGCAATACGCAGTGACGCGTGATGATTTTAATTAACCGCTACAGTTATATCTCATAATTATTACCGTAGTTAATATAGCGCGTGCGTGTACCTTGACTTTTCTTCCGTAGAAAATCTCGTGAAATTGCATTTTTGCGTATACTTAGAAAATGTTTACGGCACTTCACAATTATTATATATTTTATATTACTTAATACGTATAATATAGTGCATTTGCTTAATTTTTTTTATTTCCTAAATTCTCAATAAATCAAGTTTCAAGTTTCAAACAAAACTATTAAATCTAAAAACTTTTAATAAAACTAGCACATCTGTCCTTTTCATATTTTAAACAAAATTTATTATAAATATGGGTAACATTATTTTAAATAAAAAAGTTTTATTAAATAATATATGTTATGAGTGACGGTTTTGTTTAACAACTAATAATAATATAATAAAACTTTATTCATGTCAGAAATATGGTTGTGACAAAATATATCTAACGCTAGTCCCCACAAGGGGTGTGGATAACAACTGTACCGCAGTCAGTGTGACGTCAAACATTACCTTCATTTGATATCCTATCCCTATCATCGTCACTCCGTGTGCTAGGACTGGCGGAGAGTCGTGCTCGCTTTGCAGCGGTCTCTCCCGCCGCGGAGAGATCAAGTGGCGAATGCTCGGGAACTGTAGCAGTCCCGATACGCTTGCGCCGCGATCTTCCACCACGGCCCACTCGCGATATTGCTAATAAAGTCTGTTAAAACATAACGATACAAATTAAAAAATTGTAGTCTTAAAATAATAACACCTTATTTACACCACAATAATACAAAACAGGAGAAATATAAAGAACAGGGGACAAACGGATTGGAGGTTTTGATGTTAAGTGATACCGCCCATGGACTCTAAATAGCAGAAGGTACGCTCTTTTCTTGAAGGACCCTAAGTCGAATTGGAAACTTCGGCAAATTCGGAAATACTTCAATGGGCGGCTAGTAGCATAGTGGTGGTGTGCGGCTAAAACTGCTTTAAAAACGCTCAGTTGTGGAACGACGGACGTCAAGGTGATACGGGAAAATACATTAAACAGTAAGTATTTATATTCCAATTAAAATGTGAAATTCCATTCTAAAATTCAACAGCCTAATAATACTAACCTAAGATTTGTGAATTTTAATAGCACGATTGATAGAGTACGTACAGAATTGTAAACAGTGTTCAAATCAGACAACTGAAAGCTAAGAATTTGTTGGACACAAACTTGTTAATTCATAACAGTGTTACGTCAGGAAAACATTTTAGAACTTTACACGGCGCTACATTAACTATTAGCTAGGTTCTGTTTGACTTTTTTTTATTCTACGTGGCGTTTGTGGTTTGGATGAGCTTATTACCTAAACACACACACAAGACACAAGGAAGAAGTTGCTATTTGATACCTTCTTTGTTTATGCATCTTTGTAGCTTAGTTCTTAATTTTAAATTGTTACAATACAAGTTTTTTAATTGTTATAAATTACATAAAGCAAGTGGTGACATTAATTTAACAAATGTTCGACGTCCAATAAAAAGACAGATAAGAATAACAATACTTATATGACTACTTTAAAGACTTATAGTCTACGAATACAGATATTTTGATGAGAATTGGTGACACTTTCATATTTGCTTTTTTATAGAATAGAGGGCAAACGGGCAGGAGGCCCATTTGATGTTATGTGACATGGACACTCTCAATGCCAGGGCATTTAACTGGTACGCTTTTTTATTGAAAGACCTTAAGGGGACTTGTTTTTAATTCCAAGCAATTTAACTTTTAACTTAAAATACTTTCTCCATATTGCATCAATCATGATAATATTTTTGGAAGTTATTACATCTGTTTATCAGATTGACTTGAAGTTCCATCTCAAAGGCCTTAAAAATCAACTCATCAGTAGCGACTCAAGTAGACACTGTACAAACATTAGGTGATTATCTGATCGAGAGCACCCACAAGTGGCCGACATTCATCATATCGTTGGCCTTTCGTTACGCTCGCTGCCCGCGGGTCAAATCGCAATCTATCTTTTTTAATTGCTGTAAAGTAAAAAACACGAACTAATTCTAGGTAAAATTTCGATGCGCGCGCGCGTGAAATGAACACATAGCCGCACGCGCCGAGTGCTTTTATTTAGGGTTGCCTCATGTTCAATGTATTTATAAAAATAACACACCTAAAATTTGTCGTAAATTATTGACGGCATTTGAAAAATAATTCCCTGAAATATACTTTATGCAATTAAAAAGGGACGAAGTATTTATTTATGTGTTTTTAAAATCAAATCTTAGTAAGTTTGAACATAGTTACACACAAAGTTCAATCTACGTTTCAGTATATCATTTCTATTAAAGGTTTGTGTATTGTTCGTGTAAACCGGCTCGTTTATATTTATTATTTATTATTATTTCAAAATAAGGTACCATAACAGATTACTCCAATGCGGCAACTAATTACATTTACCTATAACACATATAGAACAATACAACAACAACACAATATTAAACATAGTAGATTAAAACATTTACAAAAAGACTAACTATTTCTTTCAGCATAGAAACTGACAGGAAACAGACCTTATGTCAGTTCACTCCACGAACAGTAAAAACGTTTGTTAATGTATGCAGTTCATAAACTATTTCTATACATTGTGTCATGCGTGCCTAGTACTTGTTAACTCCAATTACCTTTTCAGTTAAGTTTTTACTATAACTTGTGCTAAATTTATATTTTATTACAGCAACCCTACAATCGCACGAGCTCTCTCCATTAATCTTACGATTTATTTCCGCGCTCCCGTTTCCCCGTCAGGTGAGAATAAATTCTATAAATTTACTGTATACAAAGAGAAATGTAACAAATCATGTTAATATCGGCGAACAGATAATATCGAATTTAGAAAGTAACTAGTGTTTACTTGATCGCGATCTAAATTACGTTAAACTGAACTTCAACATTTCTTAGAAAGTCGAAAACCGATGAGCAAAAATCGCTTCACTTCGCGTGTTCACTTATAGAATGTGAAATTCCGGTTTTTATAGATACGGTATATTATTTAAAACTCCGTCTCTTCTTTATGTTTTTTAATTTTTATTATCATTTTAGCTGTTATAACATGAAACTTCTTACGTCGTTATTTTCAGTTCAAAGGCAGTTTATACGTGAAAATTAGAGCAATTTTGAATTCATATTCAGCTTTTACTGTGTAGCTATTACGTGTTAACTTTACTATTATTTTCTAATTAATCTGGCATTCCAAACATTGATTTTTTGATTGATTTTTTTATCAATTTACTTATACTTCTTCCCGTAAGACGAATAGACGTGTATGTATGTAATTTAATTTGCTGGGACTATATTACATGGGATGCCGAACCAGGTGAGCGAATGTTTCATTTTTATTTCTTACTTGGAGTTGCTGAACTATCCGTTTGCATAGATTGTATACTGTATAGGTACATGAGTTCGGGGTCATTATCTAGAAATGTTCTTTTTTTAATTATTTATAAATTTTCTAGTACATTTGAGTCCAATAACTCTCAGCTAATTGGCCAAACGTACGTGACTGACTGAACTGCGACTCTAACATCGATTTCATATGAAAAAGTTCGATTTCACATCCCATCATTGGCGTGTCGCGAGTGGCGCGCGCATGCGCGTGCCTACGCCAATTAGTGCAGCTCCAGTTACCTTTAGTGGAGAGAGGAGATGCTTCGCTGCACTGGGCAAAGTCGTACTTACCTTAGATACGACTGATAGGGATGTCAAAAATATCAAGATATAATAACAGTGTGTACTAAAACAATTGATTTGTGTAGTGTTGTTCCGCCGTGAATACTATTAAGTGCGCTTTGGTGTTCTATTAGTTGAGTGGCATATACCGTGGTACATGGTGCATGTTTAAAGCATTATTTTAAACAAAAAGTGGTCTTAGTTAAGACCTCTGTAGGGAAGGGAATTTAGAATACTTGTTTTAATATAATTTGGTCGCTGTTGAACACTTTTATAAGTAGTTTGATCTGCTTCATTTCCTTGACAATTTAAAAACTTGTATCAACCCTATTTGTCGTGTGCCAACTAGCAACCACATTTAGCACTTTCTTCTTATCTAAAGGAAGTGTAAAGGTCAGAGCCTTATCGGTCTTAATTACGATTATTACCCCACAGGAAGCACGGTGTAACCGCGTTATGTTTATAAAGATTCTAATTATCATATTTTTTCATTAAATGTCAGAATGTTATTTAAAGAGGATGCTAGTAATTATTCCAAAATGTTTCTTTATATAAAATACAATATGGTTTTTGTAAGAATAATTCACGTACGTATGAATTTACAAAAATGGTAATCACCAAAAAAAATATTATTATTTAATTAGTGGTATAGATTTGTTCAATCTCCTATAATAGGACGTGGTAATATTGTTCCCTACTGAGTATCTTATGTTTTCTAGGCCACAGCAATCTCTATTGATAGCCAAGCGTTTAGTATATAAACCAGTGTTTGCTATGGGGCGTGGGCCCCATAAGGTGGGCTAGTCAAAAAATTATTAAAATTATATGGAATATTAATCAAATATCAGTTTTTCATTACATCTTTTAAAAGAAATTTCTAGGTATTTCATCGTATCATTTAATTTTCTTAAGTGAACAATTTATTTTTATTTTATTATGAATGTTACATATGGGGCATAAGACTTTTAGAAAAGCTAAGGTGAGGTATGGCTCAAAAAAGGTTAGGGCCACAGTTATACATAGCCACTCGTCACCACATAGACAACATAAATCTCTACGGTATATAGAGCATTTATAGATACGTAATTAAAAGTAGTAATTAATGTGAACACAGTTTCACCTATAATTAATTTTTATATTATTATCTAAAAGTAGAATTAGTAAACTTCTGTACTTTGTATATTGTAACAGTATCGTTCTCAGTAACAAATTTCTGTTGGTTATATTAGTCCAAGGTTGGACCTTATTACAGAGTAATAATTATGTATTAAATAAGCCAATAAAATATTCTATTATTTTTTTACACTGTACTAAAAATACAGTTGCAATAATCACAAATAACAAGATCATCTACAGACTGTAACTAATTAATGGTAGCAGTTACTGTGGTTCAGGAATTACCATAAATTAGCTTTATTCAATAAAGATCTCTAAGCGAGATACCATCGCGTGGGCCTAGTACAACTACACATATGTACAGCTTCTATTTCAAGTCAGACAGTGATGCATTATAGTATGTACTTGGAGACACCAGGTGCGATCTGGAGGAACAAATCGATATAAAGCATTTACTCCAAATATTAAGAAGCTTCAGATCGCAACTGGAAGATTACTGCAGTAAGATAGTGACATGCGTCACTCACTGCAAGAAAGGCGTAGCAGAGGCAACACGACATTCCCCCACTCGCCTATGAATATAGAGATAGGAATGGTATATTTGAACAAAGTATGTGTATAAAATAAGGTCCCTCACCACAAGAGTCGGGTGTATTGGGAAATTTATATTCTATTTTCCATAAACTGTAGACTATGTTAATGTCAAAACAGCTCTTATATGGAACTTAATGGAGGGAAAAGTATATCAAGGAAAGTTGAAAGCTTTAAGCTTAAGCTTTTTTATTACTATAAGTTGGCATATTTTAGAAAAGAATAATGAAATAAATGAAATACATAAATATATAAATATATATATATATGTTGTATATATATAGGTGTCTTGGGAGACCTTGATTAGAATTTCTGAATCTAAGGTTTCCTGCCGGAGTTGCGTCTAAGTATTAGATAAGATAATTTGGTTAAATTTAATAGGCAATTAGGTGGCTCAGCTTCTGAATGTTCAGATCATTGTTAATCTAATAGGCATGTGATCGACTTGTGTCTGACACTTTTGGGTCTAAGACATGTCGGTTTCTTCACGATGTTTTCCTTCACCATTCGAGCGAATGTTAAATGCGCACATAGAAAGAAAGTCCATTGGTGCACAGCCGGGAATAGAACCTATCAGGGATGAGAATCGCACGCTAAAGCCACTAGGCTAACACTGCTGTATCAATTTTAATAAGTAATCTATTTGATTGACTGACATTATTAGCAACATGATGGTGACTCCATCTCGTATCGTAATAATATCAAATTTTAAATAAAACATATGTGTAGGCCCCACGTTGTACTTAGACGTCTTAATCACAGCCGTGAACTATGAAACGGCGAGGAGAGTACAATTAAACTGGGAAGGTCAGCGAGCACAGAATTTATAATTATTAATGAATTTAAAGATGCTTATGAAATGGGAGTCAGCTAAGCGTGAATTATTTCATAGGGGCACTGGCATTACCCAGTACATTATGTTAAAGGAAATTGTAAAACAATGTTTTTATCTTTTAATAAACCTACTCTTAAGCCTGCGTTTCGTAAAATGTTACGCTTTGAACACGCACTATATTTGGGCCACGAATGTTGGAATTAATTATAAATAAAAATTAAATTGTCAAGCTTTTGGTTTTACTTTTGGATTTTTTTCTTCTGTTTAAAAGTATTTGCCTGAAACATTACTTTTCGGGACTAAATCCTTCCTTCCAGTAATATATATATATATATATATTTGTACATAATAAGAGTATAAAGTAAGATCCCGCACCACATTAGTCGGAGTTATTGGGAATTTTATATAAGAAACCCTCTCATTCTACTTTTTTTCTTTGATTATTGTTATTATGTGTGTTTATGGGGGTGTTTTTTTGTTAGTAATAAATGTTATGTCTATGTATGTCCTTCCGGTTACCACAACACGTTTTTCTTCACTTTTACCAAAAAATTGAACGCTGAGTTTTCTGGTTACTAACACACGGCAATCTTACTCACTAGGCACATCATCACATCATACACACACACATAAACATCTGAGAAATATCTTTAATAAATATAAATTAAAGAGTATTTAATTTTTGCGAAACGCACCTTTGTGGAGGTCATGTCTATCATGACAGGGAATGCCGGAATCCGCGGTGGTCCCCCTTGTTGTTTGGCCAATTTAGCAAACAATCCGCCCATTGGGGCATCGTTTGTGTCGTTGGATTGCACCGGCGCGCGTGGTTCTACTCCGAAACCATTCACGCGGTGGAAATAGCTGAAAACATTTTAGTACATTAATTGAAATTCGTCAAATATTTGACATTAATCTAATAAAACACAAATTGATTACTGCAATTCGGTCCCAATGTTTGCCATGCTCATTATGTTTGTATGTTTGAATTACACGATCATTTAGGATCAAATACTAAAAAATATTTAGCATAATAACATAGGTTTAGCCTAATTCTCAACCATTATTCCAATACACGGTTATTAGCTAGTCATTTGCGATTATCACTACTGTTTCAAAAGTTTTATGCAATATCCTTGAGCGTAACAACGGATATCGGATATAATTATACGAATAAATTATATGGAGATTATATTATTATACTGCCTTGGGTCAGGTATTTTTAAGTAATGTCAATAGGTTAGGAATTATAGAGTTAGTCGAGGTTAAAATAGTATCTGGACTAATGATAGGTTATGAGGGAATTCTATAGGTAATGTTGTCAAGTGGAATTGAATATACCAGCCCACTGATGTATTTACGAATCAATTCGACTTAGGTCTTTCGAGAAAAGAGCGTACCAATTCTAAAAGGCCGGCTACGCATGTGAGTGTCTATAGGCGGCGGTATCACTTAACATCAGATGAGCCCTGCCCGTCTGTTACATAAAAAAAATACAATTATTATTTTACTGTTTTGTGAAGAATTGTTTTGCGATCACTTCGTTGGATGGTTATGTTGAGTAATGAAAGTAAATGAATATATAAAATAAATAAATCAGTGGCGCTACAACCTTTTTAGGTCTGGGCCTCAGATTATGTTTCATAATTTCTCAATCTAATAGGTGAGTAGGTCCGTCACTGTCAACTTTTTGGGTCTAAGACAAGCCGGTTTCCTCACGTTTTCCTTCACCGTTCGTGCGAATTTTAAATGCGCACATAGGTGAGAGGTAGGAAAGTCCATTGGTGCACAGCCAGGGATTGAACCTACGACCTCAGGGATGAGAGTCGCATGCTGAACACTGCACTGGGCTTAAACATATAATTATCTTTATTGTATGTATGAGATAGTTTTGAGAAATCTGTGTTCTTTTTGTTCTTAAATTTTCGGTGCTGAATATATAAATAATATTTCTTATACTGTTATTGTTTGAACAACTGTTATTAATTGTAAATAATAAAAGGTAAACACTTAAAATATAATATTGCAGGTAATTGGTACGCTTCTTTTTTTAATAATTTATAATAAAAAGGTTGTCATTTGCAAATATAAAACAGTGGGGTCTCAAACGTCAAAATACTGTCAGAAAACAATCCAATATGAATGATCTATTACAAAACACTCTCAATACAACTCAATTAGAACTTAATTTATTCAATATGAAGCAGTTATTTACTTTTGTTATCTCATTAGGTGAAACAATATTTATCACTCTGTGCAGGTGTTTATACACAATATTACCAATTCAAGCGTTATGCCCGTTAATTACGGGAATTTATGCCCTGTTGCCTTAAATCACGAGTCATTATAGCGTGTACTGCCCGTGTGACCAGCAAAAGACACTCGGGCACCGATCGGTCGAATCGTAATTAAATTTGACAGAGGTCACTGACCTAACACCGTGAGATGAACAATTCATTAATATAACATAAGTTCAGACGGCAGTTCTCACGAATCATGTTAATTTGTCGACTAAACGCGATCTGTTGTCGAATCGATTAATATGCAAATTGATTTGGGCATCACTAGGCGGTCGCTGAACTGAATCGTACATGTATATATCTTGTGATATTTATATGGTTATATAATGAGGCATATAAATCAATTGATTAAAGCATGTATTACACTATAATTGTATGAAGTTCTAGGCCTGGCTATATTTGTCATTTTTTATTTATGTTATTGTATTTGCCAACAACAATTTTGATTCAAAGAGACCGGAAGTGGTACTAACGTAGCAGGTTATAGGATGTTATTAAGCGGAAAAGGCCCGCCTAGGGCGGTTGTTGATGACGCCTTGGTGTTTTAGTGACGAGTCACACATAGCCCTCCCGCACTAAACAGTCACACCGCGGTATGCGCGAAATACATTTCCCCAAGAAAAAAAAACCTAAATTCATAAAAGTCGTTGTGAACCTGTCTTAAACACAGTTTTTCAGTATAACAATAAATTCATGAACAGGAGCTAGGGTTGTAACTTACTCGTTAGTGGGATGTGTGTTGTATCTGGCAGCGAGCGAGCGCATTATGTCAGAGTAGTTGCGGGGCGGGTGTGCGGGTGCAGGGGGTGCGTGGCTCGGGCTGCCGCGCTCCGGCGGCGTGCCTGGGTATGACGACGTTGATGGCGTCACGCTGCGAGATCTGTCAAATCAGTTGTATTGAGGTTTCGGTTAAAATCAAATGAGATTCTGTAGATGCTACCTAGATGAAATTTATATTGATAATATGGCATTGTTTAATACCTAATTAAAAAATATACTCCGACAGGTTAACTGCGAGCCTTCTAGTAATATGAGTGTCCATGGGCGGGCGGTATCACTGAACATCAGATGAACCGATTCTGATCCTTGGTAATCTTTTGGCTTTCTGACTTCGAAACACCATTAGTTTCAATTTGTAATACAAGGTATTATATTATTGCAACATCATTGTTTTTACCTGGAGGCGGTGGATTCGTGTGGGCTTAGCCGTTCGACTTTGACACTAGAGGCGGTCGGCGCAGGCGCCGGCGCATGCGTTTGCGCGGGGGACGCCGCATCTCGGGCACAACGCCTTGCGGGACCACCACCGCCTTCACCTGCAAGAATTTTTTAAATTATTATTTGTGACAACCCTAACGAACATGTAAGAAAAGCTTCCGTAACGTGACAGGCTTTAGGCAATCATGTTATAATGTAATTTATTTCACACCTTTAAAATATTGCCAATTATTGATAGTGGAAATTGAAAGAATGTTGGTATTTCTTCTCCGAACATTATAATTAAGCTAAGCTTTCCTTAAAATCGATTTAAATAAATATTTAAAAAAATCTCTATATCGACTACAAAATATCTATTCTAGCAAAAATTTATCGTGTATAATTGTTAATAATGTTGCGATTGAAGTCGTGTGATGCTGTTTGCTGCCTATATTTACAGTAAGTTGCCCTTAACATTGACTCGTTCACTTGTGAACTGAGCAAAAATGTCCCATCACAATTATATCGTCCAAGTAAGGCCGAGCCACGCAACCGGTTGGACATCCCAACTTTTTACGAATTAACCTTAACATTTACGAGACAACATACCGTTGTCAGTTCAAATTTTATTGGGACATAAACGGCTTAAGTTTTCACCGGTGGTTCACTGTAAAACATATAATAAAACTAGAGAACAGTCCCGTAATTACTGGATATTTATTTTATAAAATACTAGCTGTCTATCCGCATTAATTCGCTCGTAGCACGATGTTTAGAAAGCTTTTCAAAAGACTTTTAAATGCAAAAACATTTGACGCTGAAGTACATCACTTTGCTTTATTGTTAATAATTTACATAGCGTACGCGATTTAGGAATTTTCATTTATCATTTTCACACCTTGAGTTACTTTCAGTTACACTATCGTAAATACATAGATAACAATAACTTTTTTGTTAATAATCTATAGCCTATGTTCATCAGGGATAACGTAGGGTTCTAATGACCCGGAACCGCAGGTGTTGATTGAGCTTTATGTCGGATATCTCGTAAACCCGGGTCACTTGGGTTGAATGCCTTGGCGAACCCCGAGGGCCTATCTTAAGGACATGTGGGGCTGAGGTGTTTTAAGTGGCTATCCACTTAATCCATAGGGTCTTGCTCCTCTGAATAGCAGAGGGCTTTGAGTGTAGACTCCACAGACCCCGCTTAAGCTCAAGCTCGACTTCAAATTAAATAAGAGCCTTGCGATAGTTACAGACTTAGCTTTATAACTTTTATATGTCAAAATCTATGTACTTGGTATTTAAAAAGTATAAATGTTTTTATGTACAATCTTACCCTCTAATGTATAATTTGTATTTTATTCTAATTATTATTATTTATATTCATCTTTCTACTTAAACAATATTTGTTTTTAATATCTATTCAATCCCGTATTCTCAAGAACTATGTATAACTGGTTGGTGCTAGTGGCATAATCTGACAGCTACGCAGTGAGACCTGGCTTAATACTGTTTCTAAGACCTTCTGAACTAAAATGGATACAATTATGAGAATGTATTTCCGAGTGTCCTAATCGTATTAAGGAATATGATAGTATTATTATTGATAGTATGCAAGTAAATTAAATCTGTAATAAAATTAATACACTATGTATTCTTGTTAAAATTATTCTGTATTATGAAATAACGAAAATACTTTAGGTGATGGCAATCAGTTACAAGATTCCATATTCTGTGTATTTTGTAAGAATCGTGGTATTTTATCATTTTATCTGATCATTTAAAACGTCACGAAAGTTTAATTTAACTTGTTAAATGGAATTTTTTTTATCGTACATATCCTTATTTGTAAATAAATATTTCTTTTAAATTTGTTCGGTCCCCTCATTGTACGAATGTACGGTGAAGGAAAACAATGATGAGTGTTAGTTGAAAGTTAAATGAGTCCATATAATGAAAAAAAATCAGTCATTCGAGGGAAGAATTAAAGACAGAAATCGAACTTGGGATTTCTGTCTTAACTGTTAGGTTCGATAACCAAACTCCCTTATATCCAAAAAATTACTTCAAAGAAATTGACTCAACCGTAAAGAATGTAAATTACATTGTGAATGTATTTATAATTCCTATCCAATACTATTCCTATATATTTATTATCTGTCAAAGTTTTTTAAATTTACAGTGATAATTATTAATGTGTAATTTCATGTTAACTCGTACGTTATCGGAAATGTATGCGCCTCACGATCCGTTCAAAAATCGTTTTACTTTACTATGTAAAATAAATTATTTACATTGCGTAAAGAATGTAAATGCCTGTTACATTTTAATGTCAGTTTAAAACACGGATGACCTCTGTGGCATCTTGCTCGCGAGATATCATCTATACATTGACACTGTTTGAAGTTGAAATATACCCGCTTTCCACCAATCTACCATCTTAAGGTAAACATGTCAAGAAAATTGTCAAAATAATTACACACTTAACATAGTTTTTGCCGTAAGGTGCTATGGGTATGTATAACCCTCTAATAAAGCACAGTGAAGAGGCACGTTTTCTGTGACTAGCAGTAATTATTTTCCCCCTAATCTATCCCAGGACGCTTTGGTTTGTACGCTTTATAAATTAACCACAGAGTATTTATAGATTGAAAAAAAATCACTTTAATTTTAGTAGTTTCCAACACAATTTAATTGCTCATTACTCATCTATAATAGTGTGAACTGTCCTCTAAAAAAGTTGCCGGTAAAATTATGACATTAATTGACCTCCCAGTTACCACACAATAATGTGACATTATAGTAATAGAGTCATTTGTCTTGATTAAACAACTTATGAAACTTTTTACTACGACCATTTTGTCATGATTTAATCTTCAAAACTGGTTTCATTTAAAGTAAGACATTAGGTTCATTCTTTTGAAGTTAATGAAGATAATTCAAAATGAATTCAAATTTTAGAAAATTTGCGATACAGTTTATGTGGTTAGCAATGTACCTACTTTGTTACAAATTATACACATTCATTCATCATTATTCCTTCTATAAATTGGTCTTCAAATTGTATGATGATGTAGGGCAGATGACACTTTTACGTCTGTTGTTTCGTATTGAAGGCATACGGATTACGGCCATATACTCAAACAAATGAGCATGTATAAACTATAAGCCTATTTGCCACAACTCCAATTAATGAGTTCACAAAAAAAAGAACATAAAAAGCAGGTGTTTTACGTTCGAATATTTGAAATTAAATAAAGATTCAGATAACTTCGAGTTGAATAAAGGCAACATTATTACAATATAAATTTCCATTGTTAAATAACAATGATAGCTCTATTTACTATGGCTGTAACATTTTCATAAGAATAGCGTCCCACGTAGGCATAATCTTAGATACGTTATGAGAAAATTATTTCAAATTGACGCGCTTTGTAGAGACGTTATAAAATTTATTATTATTGACATAATAATGTACAATATATCCATTGTGTTGTGCAAACTTGCTTTTTAGATCAACATATTAATATCTATATTAGGAAAGACCACAAATCATTATGGTGAATTATATGAATATGTAAAAAAATAGAAGAAATAATAAATGGCCTAATTTTTTTCGGAAAACCTGTAGTTGTGTTTTGTAGTAGTCTGTGTGTCCAAATTCCTTAACTTGTATGAATCAATATAAAAGTAATACATTTCTACATTTTAAGTTCAGTAAAATGCTTAAACTATCTTTCGTTTTGATATACGCTACTGTACTATAAGAAAGATATATGGAAGCAATTAACACGATATACAGTAAATTTAATTGGTAATGACATAATATAAAAGATCACAGCAAAAGGTCAACCAATTAACTGGACTTGATTAGAAAAACTTAATTATAAAAAGCTGTACCGACGCTAGAGTAACTGTCATAAAATAAATCTCCCAACAGCCCATGGGTATAAGAAAGGTAATTTTGAAATATCGCTCGTAAAATCTCTATCGGATCATGTGGTAATTGAACGGATGTGGTCAAATATTGTCAAGGTAAGCGATGAGCGATGGCTTCCGGTGACGAAGGCTTGACGTTTGGTAGGAAATGGCCACCGTTAGTTTTGAGTCTCTTGAAGGCGCTATAATAAATGTAAATACTGACTTGCGGTTGCTACAGTTTGAGAGGAAATTAGTAATTTGAAAATCTTCGTTGGTAAATATTGAAATCGATTATTCATTCTGATGGTAATTTCATCGTATAAATTTGGTGTCAAAATGGTTTTGTGTAAAGCATTTTAAAAGCTGTTAGCTATTTCAATATAGCAAATTGTAATGTTTGGGTTTTTTAGAATTGGCCATTTATAATATAAATAATATATTAGTAAAGAATAGACAAAATACAGAATACATAATTAAAAAGAATAAATAAGGTAGCTGCTGATGTCACAATCAAAATAAATAAACTTAAGTAGAATAGAACTGGCAAGAGGAACAGAAAAGTGTTAGGAAGGAAAGAAGGAAGTAGCAAGTATTAAACTGGTGGCCAAGAAAATTTTGAAGGTGTGATAGACCAGATTAAGGAAACAGCAGGTGATACTTGGCAGAGAGTGGCACAGTGCTGACAGAAATGGCGGAATTTGAGAAGGTCTTTGCCAAAACACACAGATATCTAGGAAATATTGAGATGATAGGAATGATGATTTACATGTTAAGTATCTGAAATAAAAGGCTTTTATTATAATTAAGAAACCATTTTTTGAAAAAACATTTTAAGTTATTGATTGTCATTTGACACGATTGGTTAACCAATAACTATGTTAGATACAATTGTTTTTTCTTTTAAGAAATATACCGGCGACCCCAGAGCTGGTGCTTTCGTCATTCAACGAATATGTATCGCTATAGAGCGAGGAAATGCTGCCAGCTCCAGAGACCAAACTTTTTAAATTTGCTTTAATTTTCTTTTTATAAATTTTTATTATTACTATTTAATTAAGAATATTGTACATACTGTATATTTGATTGTTATGGACTAACACATTATAAAAACCCATAAAAAATAATGATTGTCCCACAAATTCTTTTGACGATTAACATAGGTGAATCCTTTGAACTTTGTTTATCATACTTTTCTTATTAACCTCAAAAGGGTGGAACCATCAAAAATCTCTCTTTTTATGACCTTTGTGTAAAAGCCACAAGCCACACTTAGGGGTCACAAGCGTCGTCAAACAAGGTACCGTAATATCCACCTGACCCCAAATGACGACACGTCTAACTGATGCTTAACGTATGCACAGCCAATACGTGATTGTCTTGTTGAGTGGTTTTGGATATGGCTCCCTATGCATGTTGTACTCGAGGCAAATAAAACTATAAATTCTACCAAATATCATTCATTCTGACCTGGCACATAAGAAGTGTAAAGGAAAAAAAAGAAGTACGATATGACACGGAAATTAATGGAATCTGAAATAAATAGTTTGTTACCTTGGTAACGCAAAATATTTTAAAAATGGAACTAATAGGTGTCAATGTATTTTTAAGCTAAAACCTAAAAAGCTAGACCGGTCTAATTTGAATTTGAAATAGATGCAATCTAGAACTTGTCATCATAAAACTCTTTTAAAAGGCACTATTCTAAAGTTCGGAACTCATTAAGTCCGGTATGCCGTTGGGACACAGTTTTGAAACATATATACTGGTAATTATGCTCCAAACTGAGTTATTTTTGTAGATAAGTAATTCGTAATTATAAACTAAACTTAATAAACAATGTCCTTGTAAAACGAAATCATGTAGACAAACTATAACAATAGAAAGTACAGTGCCAACTTCGCTGTTCTAGTACCAACATTGACGCAGGACAATGCTTGTTGACAGTTGACATGTACCGCGCTAACAACTTGCCACACAAGGAAACAGGTCTAAGCCGGAAAAGGTTCTATGATTAGTCGAGTTCATCAAACTACAAGAACATGATATATAGGTGTCGCTTATCTACCTTCTTATACCACATTCTTGATCTTGAATAAATTTACTATGACGCAGCATTAATTACTTCTAATTATATTGTAATAGCGCGTTATTGGTGAAGGGTTGTGTTCATCCATAGATTATATTTCTGTTTTCAATAGACTCATAGGAGGTAGTGCAAGTGGTGTTTGATTTCGTTAAAATATTTTTTATTTAGCATGGAACGTGTTGGAGTCTATTTAAATTTCTACCATTAAGTAGAATGAAACGAGAATGTATGAAACACAAACATTTCTTCATTCCGAGCACGAGTGAGGACAAGTCTATCAGCAAACACTAGCTGCCACTCGACTCTTAATAGAAAAATCAACAAAAAGCACTCTCTGTGTACTCTGAGCCACGCGAGCGTGCGTAGGCGCATTTACCACCTGACCCCCCAAGACCTGATCATCCGAACAGGTGCAAAGCGGTAGTCAAAGGTTTGTAATTGACTGGTTCAAAAATGTATTTTAGATGATCCCGTGTCTGTATAACGTGGCTGCAAAGAACACAAAGGAACGCAAATTACATAAATTTGAATTTAGAATTCAATTTGAATTTTTAATATTTTTTTCTAAGTATAAAGTTATATCCGACGATGAAAAAATTGCAATTATGTCTCTCAAGATAACCTAAGTAATGTCTTGAATTGTTTTCTCTCACTTCGTAAAATAACATCTGCAATTACGAATATATTTTTAAGGCATATCAAATCACAGAAACGTGTTCAATTACCAACTATTTCAATCGCATCCCACCTGTTTGCCCGGAGCCGTGAGCAAACACACTGTGTTTATGTTTGCCTAGTACCCAACCACCTGCGTCGACCTAACGACGGTCAATCAAGAAATACGTCATAAGTGCTCCGAGCCTGGTACTTAATGCAAAAATCTGACGGATTCTGATGATTTGCAAAAATATATGAAGATATCGCAATATAATAAAATTGTACCCTTATCTGGCCTCATCTTTGTATCTCAATTTGCTTACTTTTAGTAATGACGTTTCTTTAGTTTAAAGTCTACTAGTGTCTAATAATGCTTTTGAATCTAGCCACTACACATTATTATTAGCTACATTATTTTATCGTCTGTTTCGTTTCCGTGTATAGTAATAGGACTAAAACTTATCGTATTTTAGATAACCTTAGATTTACTAAAATAAAACGATTAAAGCAAAACAATATTTGTTTTCCAAGCCGGCCTAAGTTGTCATCGTCCGCGGAAGAGGTCGAAGAGAGGTCACCTCCACAAAGACCAATATTTGTCAATACATCGCTTTGTTCCATACGGGTTCCATACACGTTAACTGTTAAACGTTTTAAGCAGGTGTTTTGTGTGCCTAGTCAATATTTAAGTACATCTTGTTATGTATTTTGGAAGTACTAATTATGTAAGTGAGTTCGAGGTCCCGATGTTCCCAAAGTTTCGTGGAATCAACCCCTTCACTGGAATTATAAATAACTTTTGATGACAAAGAAATAATATAACGATTCTCAGTAAGCGTAAAGATTGGCAAATAAATAAGCTTATTGCCTTGTTGACATTTTAAATATTTTTTAATTAATCTTTACGCAACTCAAATTTATCTTTGGATAGAACATAGCTTGACCAGAGCCTATAAAAATGCTCTATTTACGAGTGGCGAAATAAAAATCTTTCGACTCGACACGTCCGCATAATTCATTCGATAAGAGTCATCGTATTTAAATGTCAGAGGTGACAAGCCTCCGGTGAATCAACGTGCATCCCACGACCTCTCTCACCCATCACCTTCACCCAGACCTCAACCTTGACTGCAGATACGAATAATTTACCAATTTTAATGCGATCCAACCAAAAATGATGACGATTTATGCAAATTATTCGTCAACTGGTTTCACAAGAACTTTGAACCCACGCGTCTGTTTTTATTTATTCCTTAATTGATATAAATATTTAAAACTGATTCAATTGAGCTAAATATAATTCGAGATACTATAGGAGACTTATTAGTCCCATTTAGTATAGATAAATTTTGGATATTTTAAAGCACTAACATATACCGTTATTCCTGAAGAAAATAAATAGTTATACATTTATATTATATTAGACTACGAGTAGGTATATATTTTTAAACACGTGACAGCATCAATATAATAAATTTGTGCAACAAAATTGTTATAATTAATATTATTGAATAGCGTCATATTCTGAAGCATGAGTCAAACTCGTTTATTTAATACATTTGTATTATGAATCTTAAAACATTTCAATTTGCCGTCGGTAAGGTTATCACTTATCAGTAATTCTTAAGTATAACCATTTCTATACAAAACTTCAATTACGAACAAGTATGCACGTTTTCATTACAATGCAAAATTCTGACATTTCTAAAATTCAATGTACACTATTGTTCGAAGGATACGCACTTCGACACTAAACCTATTTAACTATTTGCCTCACACAATCGTGACCGATCCCTATTGTGTCGATTTCCTGCCCTTTGTAAAAACCTTTAACTACAGGTCAGGTTTACCTGCATTTTTTTCTTCGGTCAGGTAAATAGGGGCAACTTCCCAGAATTGCAGGCTTTTAATTTTTTGCAAAACTCCTTTACTTTTGCTAAACAAATGCGTACGTATTACGTGGCCATACGGTTCATTTTAGATAATTAACAATGTTGTTTTGTATGTGAAAAGCACCGTCACAAAGTGCATGAGGGTAAAACCAGTGAAATTAGAGAAATAAGGGTGGTTTTTTGTTGAAAAGCGCATATTGTATGGGAAGTGTACTCGGGTTCAGTGATTTGTAAATATTTGAAGAATAAATGCATGTTTAATTACATTCTGCAGGTACGTTTACGGGAAACCTTTCTTCCATAATAAGTTAATTGCAATAAAATTATAACCATATTTGTATGCATATATAGATACGTATGTTGCAAAATCTAGTTTTACTTTATTGATAATAGAACTATGAGAATTTAAACCAAATACTAAATTCTATAAATGTTACCAGAGGAGAAATCTCAGAAACGGCGATGGTCATAAAATATTTGTTATCAGAAAAATTCTCATAAAAGCAGGTAGATAAAATTTTATTTCGAAGTTTTTGTCCGATGAAATATTTAATTTATTACAGGGGCAAAGTCATGGGTTAAGGCTGGAGACCAATGTCACATTTTTGGTCAAAGGTGTTTTACAAATTGATATTTTTTGTTTCTTTAATTTTATGGACTGTATATTAATGTAACCTTAGGTTAAATATTCCAAGTTATATCTAGTTTATCGCGATAGAATTTAGATTTAAAACTGTTATTAAAGCCATCAAAATTGATAAAACATGTTGTATTTTTAAAGGCAATTATATACTAATTAATAAACAAGATATTGCATAATTATATATAATGGGAAATTGTCATTTAAACTAGAAATATAATTGCCTCGTTAACACAATTACCATGACTTATGTAAGTAATAATTACATTTTTAACGCGACTAAAAAGCCGATTGCCAATAGCATTTGGTGAAAGTTAAGAAATTTATTATGTTAGCTGACGCCTGCGATTTCACATATAAGGACTAACATTGTGTGAACTTTGATAAATTTTATTTATCAATTGGTCAGCTTACCTCTAGTTAAATTATTAATCTTATTCCATCAGAAATTAATTGTTTTGGCGTTGTACAAACTATTTACTTGAAAGAGACTATAAAGAATGGAGTACACAGTGTCACCTATCGGAAAATGGGTAATAAGCGTTATTAATGCCTTCTAAAGATAACAAATATTTTATTTATTTACACTTCGTTACCATATACAAAATCATACATATAAAAAAAACAAAAAAAGCAGGTTACAGTAAAGTTATTAGACAACGGGCGGCCTTATCGCTAACAAGCGATTTCTTCCAGGCAACCCTAATATGGAACAATAAAAAAAGAAACACCTACAGAGGATAAAGTACAAGAAGTGCATAATTAATTAACAAAAAAACTCAATACTGTTGATGCAGGGATCATGGTATATTAATATTAAATCACAAGCAGTATCTTCTTCTGTTTTTGTTATATTTTCAGATATAGTATTTGTTGACATAATAAATACTAAATTACACCTAGGGCCTACGTGTTTTAGTTAAGAACTGACTACAGTTGCCGCGGCTAAATATAGACGTGTTTATTATCAACCGAAATAACTTTTGACTTTAAACTGTGGCAAGATATAGTGCTCCAAGTACCACTGAATAGGCTACCTTGATTTTAAAACAAATTTAAAAATAGAAACTAGAAAATCTTATGGAATGTAGAACTATATAATTATTTTTAATCCTCTACAATAGTAAAGCTTTAAGGAATTATCCTTTACTTATATTTTTTACATAGCGGTCATCAAAATGAGCCGCACCTTAATTCCCTTTTGTTAGACATTTGGGGTACCTGAAATATGTCCCAAATAGATCCTTTTTGTAATTATGCCCGACTAAACCTTTTTAATTATTACACTTGCCTTTTACCTACCGCTACCTATACTTGCAATTCAATCACGAAGTCTGTAGAAAATTTTAATAAATATTTCAAAAAAGAAATAAGGATAATAATTCAAACTTATAATATCGATTTTCACTTTACTTGGGTATTCAAATTAAAAGCTTTTATTTGTTTAGTGATTAAAATAATGTATGTTATAAGAACACAGTATACCACATTGTTAGCCATGCGAATTTACCGTAGTAGAAAAGATCTCAACGCGCTATGCTCCCTTTTATTTTTGATTAAGAATTTACAAACAAAAACAGCCTTTATATAAAATATTTATTATTAAACGCTGTCAATCCGGAAATTCATTTTGTAGAACATTTTGTAAAGAAAATGTAAATGTTTTGTTAAAATAATTTTTACATTCACATTTATATACACTACGTATATTTTACACAATAATATTGTTAAATACAACTAAACAAACAAAACGTTGGGTCCGACGGGTACATACAAAAATATTAAATTAAAACATTAAGATATTAATAGACATCTTAAAGATATTTACTATAGTTTGGTTTTTGTTATTACTGTACGTTTTGTTGATATTTTTAATGAAGACACATTACACGTACACTTTGTAAGCGATTCTTTTGGTTACTGATTATATAATATCTATATCACACATTTAGATTTTGCACCTGTTATTCACTAAATACATGCAGAATAGAGATTTTTTAATGTATATATAAGAGATTTATTTATTAATTACCTAGATCATTATTAAAATACATTAACTAAAAGTTGTTGCAATTTGCAGTGTACTTACGGTCATCAAAATCCTCATCGAAATCCGAAAAACATTTTTCCTCCTTCAAAGCCTGATTTTCCGGCTGTTGGTAGAATCTCTCCGATTTTATATACATTTTGAGATACATTAGATTAAACCAAAATAAATAAACGCCAGTTTACACTTTACACAAATGCAAAATCCTCGGCTTCTGGCGTCGCATTCAATTATTATACTTAATAAAATTATCCAGTCCAAAGTTCAAATCAATTAAACACAAATCACTAATACAACTCAAGTCACGGAATGTTTTGAAAGGTCATTTATAAGGTCAGAAATAAGAGCAGCAAACACGCGCGTTCGTTACGACTTGCGTCGGCGCACTGCCCCGACCTCGGGTTTATCAGGCAAGAGCCAGGTAGCATTAACGGCAAATTGATTCTCATTCTGTTTGGGATTTTTAAGGTTTCATTTATTCAATTCGTGCCATGTGGTGTTTTCATTGGACGCTTCTAATAATAGGCTGTATATGTGCATACAGAAATACATATTTAAATTAATAATTATTTGTATGATCACAAAATTTTATATTCAAATATATATTTTTTTATGTTTTTAAGGTGATTAAATAGTTGGTTTAGGCAGAGTTTACTTTGGTTAAGGTGATAAAACTCTAAGATTGTTCATTCAGACCCCGGTTGTACATTTATACATTTAAGAGCAAATAGCACCTACACGTATGGCAAAGAAAACAATAACGAACCCCCATAAAGAATGATTTAATAATCGTAATATACGCAGAAATGTATTTGTCCAATGCCTCTTGGACGGGTCTCAATATAGGTAGTTAAATCGCATATAAAAACCTCTGTTTATAATATTGTTTATATATAAAATTTAAATAATTAACAGATCGAACACGACACGCGTGGAGTGGACAGTTATAACGATCCAATTATAATGTATGAATTAATTAAATGTACGTAATTATTGGATGTCAATGATCATAATTTCTATTCAATTATCTTCACGACGGGAGGGGTTAATGTCAAATAAATTGATGTTATTGAATAGAATAAATTTAAAATTGGTAAAAAACTTCGAGGTCATCAAAGAGGTTTTATTCGTTATAAACCTTTTTACAGATTTAGGCGACAAAAGAAATTTTATATATGAGAAACATAGTTTGTAGTGGTGTCTAATTTAATCTTATCAAAATTCGTGTGGTTACGATAAGATGGTAACTTAGTGGTTAACGCAAATTAAGTATAAAGGTCTTACGTTCATTTCTTAGAGAAGCATTAGGATGTAAGCTTGCTATCAATAAGGGGGGAAAAGTGTGTCTGCCGCTGTGTGTGTACTTTATAAGGCTATGTCTTGATTACATCGTGATAATGATAAGCAGTCCTAATAGCCACGGAATAGATAGAGAACAGTAAGGTAAAATAGAAGGCCGTTAGCGTGCCGTAGTACCATTGCCAGTACTCATACTTTTTAGATTTTGTCTGAAATTGAATCGCGGTTTAGCAAACGGTAGGGCTGGCTTTCGCTCTCTCTCACTCGCTAATAATCATTAAGAGACAAAAGAGATTATAACAGTAGTTGCCAGGTATTAACCATAATATAATAGATTTAGGCATTGCCTTTTACCAACACATCTGAATGAACTTTCTCGCTGAAAACATTCCAAATATATTAAAATAATTTATCGATAATATTCGACTTAGGGTCCTACAATAAAAGAGCGTACCAATTCTTAAAAAGCCGGCGACGCACTTGCAAACCCTCTGGCCATGTTATCACTTAACATCAGGTGAGCCTGCTGCCCGTTTGCCCCCTGTTCTATAAAAATAAATCTACCACACCATCAGACGGGGCAAGTTTACACGCTTTTTTTATCGTTCGTAAAACTTTGTAGGTATGTATATCAAGATATAGTATAAAAGTATGTATAGTATATTATGGGGCGTAAATATATTTTTTTCTTAAGGCTTTCAGATCAGACACTTATGATCAACCGGCTGTGTACCTATAGGTATTTTGATCGCAAATAAAACCCAAATAATTATTATTTTAAAATATAATTTGAGTCGTAAAATCCGATTTCTAATTTAAAAGGAAATTAAATAAATATACCATTCAAATTAGTTACCGAATTCAGTTAACTTTGAATTTACCACCTGGCGCTAGGCATGTGCTCAATGTGGGAGGATAATCAAACTATCTTAATGTTTTTTTAAATGGATGTTCTGACGCCGCTATTTTAATGTTGTTTAATAAATTAGACATCAATTTAAACTTGAAACTAATTTTAACTTAACTGTTAATTAATAGATATTAATATAATGTTATGTCTGTGTTTATACAGAATGGCCAAAAAGTCGTGGATCAAACGCAACTAGGCTATACAGGTTTACTTTTCGGTAGTGTATTTTTTTCACATCGGGGTCCGAAGTAAACAAAAACTTATGATTTGAGACATTTTTATATCGTATAATGTATATACAAAAAACTTCTATATTATAACTTATATATAACATAGTATTTTGATTTCAATTATTGTAAAGTTACTATTTCGTTACACCATTGGAAGAGCGGAGTACCCTAATGTACAGGTCTCCCTAGACTAAGTTCAAGGGCTCCAATATCTGTTAAAAATTTAACTTGCTATTGAATTTTTTGAAGAATTTTGAATTTAAATAGTTGTAAGACTGATTTATGGTTTTTACATAAATATTAATTTATATATAATAATTATTATATTATTACTAAGTGTATACATATCTAGTACACAAAGAACGCAGCCTGACACTATCTTCAATCATAACATGCAGTTAATCCAGTTTCGATAGTCTGTGGTGCGAGTTGTGTGGCTTTCAATGGATATGTTCATTACCTATGCCTTGTGCAAATATGGTTGTGAATGGTATTTATTATACTATGAGACTATGTGAAGAATATGCTCTTTCACATATATAGATAAAGGAGACGTTTTTAAAGTTAAAAATTACGAATAATGTCGATTTGAGAACTTGTTTGAAGTATAGTGAGAATCTAAGTAAGCGGTCATATTATTATTTGATGTAGGTACGGTATTAATTCGTCTATAACTGTCAAATTATGTTTAGTCTGTGATATTTAAAAAAAAATTAGTTGTTGGTTTTTGAGTTTGAAAATATAAAACATTACCGTACCGTAACCCAAAGAATTTGGATTGATTTGTATACATAATGTATACAATTATCGAAGGAGAGAATAAAAGGCGAGTTACACACTTTCCTATTAATAATAATGTCAAATATTTTGAAAACAATTTCACGTTGACATTTTATATCGAATTATGTTAATAACAAATTTGCCAAAAACCCATCAGCTCAATAGGTGGCAAATTATGAATTTGCGAAATTGCCAGTTGAATATTTTTGAGAAAGCGTAGGCGGTATTAAATCAGAATATAAATGTGTTTATACTGATTCATGAATGAATTCACGGTTCGTTCTTTTAAGGATTTAGTGTGGCTTTGAAGAGGTGGACTTGAACTTTTGCTTTTTATATTTGTCATTGATATTCTAAGCCAACCTGAATGTAGGTACTCATGTTGCAACGACACATATTTTATTATTTTCTAAAGCACACAGGTCAGGCTAGAAACACCAAGGTCTGATGTTCCAAGCTTGACAATCTGTCTGGATCTAACCTATTTGAATTCATTTTTCTTGTTTTGACATTTTATTAGAAGCATAAATAGGGTCGTGTACTTATGATTACTTCTTTGGCATTATTAAAAATTTTTTATTCATCAAATAATTAATTACAATTAAATAATAAAGACTGAAAAGGAGTCATTAAGTAATAAATTCAGTTTACATTTGAAAAATTAATTAAATAAATATTTATTATTATTCTCTTACATTAAACAAATAAAACACTATTTATCTTTAAAACATTTTTATTTCATTATACTATTTATTTTTAAGTACTCTAATGTCTTATAGAATTTCGGTTTGTAATTTTAAATTAATCATTACTTGTTGTGGATTAAAGCTTCTAAAACTACTTCTTTCTCAACAAATAAAGAATATTAATTTAAGCTTGTCCATCAAAACTTAAAATTTTTTATAATTCATATTATAAATTTTTTAACACATTTATATTAATATAATTATATAAATGTGTTAATAATATAATTTGTAGCACATCTACAACCTATACAACTTTCTTTTATTCTATTTAGAGATAGAGATAATTTAAATATAATACCGGTGTCTTCCTTGTAGGTTTCTTTGGAGTTGTTTGGGGATTCTTGTTGTTCAGTTCGACATGATTTTCTTTAACCTTTCTTTAATCCTACAAAATAATGAAATTGTTAAGTTATGTTGTCACTGTTGTCACACCTTTGTTTGGCTTTTTATATTCAAGTTATGTCAAAACTGATTTATTACCTTGTCATTGTTGGCTTTATTTGCTTTTGGGATATCAATTGTTTCCAAAATGATTTTATTTGTAATAACCTGAAATATATAAATAACATCTATTAATTTAATATCATGGTGAGTGGTTCCACTCAGGTATTAAGGTGTATTATACCCACTTCCATTATAAGTGGGAATGGGCTCACTTCTCAAAAGTTTCGGTACTACAAGTCAACATGGATGTTTTGAGGTATTACAATATCTCTAACTACCCTGTAGGGGAATAAAGTAATGTTGTAAGCATATCCTATCTTGAAAGGTTGAACCTTAACATCACCATACATCATATTTATAATTAACATTCCTACCTCACACCATCACAATCAAATTCATTGAAATCTACTTCAAACCATTGTGTCTCGAGAAGGTGATGGTGGCTTTGTTCCACCTCCAGTTTTTATGTTCACGCATAAGATGACAACTCTTTTTTTGTATTCAATTTAGTGCACTTCCACTATTCATCAATTGTTTTTTGTCTCTTGTCCTTATATTTGCTAGATTAAATCTGATGTTTTGATTAAATAATGTGGTCATTTTTTTGAGATGCAGGTACTTATTAAAATGTTTACTTCTCTGTTATATCGCTCCAAGCCTTCATTTTCTCCTTATTAGTATTCGTGCTTATTAAATCTTTGTTCTCAGTTATTGATATATAGGGTCGTAGAATATTTCTAAAAAGTTGCTGTAACAAACCAATAAACAAAAGCAATGAATAATGGTTCATGTTTCAGTTTTAATCACAATAATACTCGATAATACATACGATAGTTAACCCAATTTATTAACACTCAGAAGGTTAGCACAGTTTTTTCACAAATATTTTATATTATTTCACAAATATTTTGTATAATGAAAATAACTAGGTATATAATTATTAATTTTAAAATTTAAACAATAATTAAAACTCCTATATTTGTTTAAAAGGTAAATGTCATTGTCAGATGTCAATTGTCATGGTCATTCAAAATTCTTGTAACTAGAATATGCGTGAAGTTAGCTTCACCATATTCTATTTCTTTTACTTGTAGTTTGTCTTATTCCCATCTCGCTCCCACCTATATCACACTGCCAATTTTGTGTCATAGGTGCGCGCCAATCTAAAATTTCACTCTCATCAATTTTTCATAACCTAAAGAAGCATAAATAAAAAATTAATGGCGCTACAACCGTTTTTAGGTCTGGGCCTCAAATTTCTGTATCTGTTTCATGATCAATTGTCAATCATATAGGTAAGTAGGTGATCAGCCTCCTGTGTCTGACACACGCCGTCGTCTTTTTGGGTCTAAGGCAAGCCGGGTCCTCAAAGCGAATGTTAAATACGCACATATAAAATGTGCGCATTCGCAACGGCAAAAGTCCATTGGTGCACAGCCGGGGATCGAACCTACGACCTTAGGGATGAGAGTGGCACGCTGAAGCCACTAAGCCAACACTTCTCTTAATTAAAAGCATGAGAAGAGAATTGTTTTATCGTCTTAAAAGCCGTCACAGGGCTTCATTAAACTTTACTTATTAAAATAATATTCAGTTGTTTTTTATATTAATCCCTTCAAACTATATAGTGAATCAAGTCGATTAACACACACGCTTTAGCTACATACACACACACATCCTACACGCACTTTCTCTGTATATATTATTGTTTTTTAGTTTGTTACCTTTAATTGTCCGATTTGATTTAAGAAACTATTTTGTATTATCTTTGGTTGCTAAATAAATATATTTTTAAAGTTTCACAATACATGATGTACAAATGTATATTTACCGCTAACCAGATAATTCTAGTGTAAAACCGATTGGTTATTTTCTATTAAAACAAGTAGAACATTACCCTTATGGGTATAAAAGGGCCGACAAGCCCCACCTGTCGGTTCAACACAACACAATTGTTAGTAAGCGCCTTACCAATATGGTTGTGAACAGTGCTTGTCTTGTACCTTGCCAATATTTAACACTGATTTGAATATTATGTTAAGAATCTGTTTCTCTACTACTTATTATATTCTAACAAAAGTAATATAACGCGTCCTTAATGCACTGATAAAAAAAAATCAGAAATTACAATATTCTGACAAATTCCTTCTTCTGTCACATTTTGTTCTTGGCAAATTTAAATTCAGAAGAATAAAAAATACTGTTAATAGGTCAAAGTTTTTACCGTTCACAAATAATAGAACAAAAAACTAAATTGGTCTAATTTCACTCTTCTTAAGTACCTTTTGTCTCTGTCTGTCAAATTATATTTTCGCTATGACGAAAAGAGACTTTTACTTTAGTTAAAACGGTACAATTAGTCTGATTATTTTTATGTGAATACATAACTAAAATAAGTTGGATGCGAATATAGCTCTTTTCAACTTTGACAAAGAAATCAAAGTCGCGTGAACTGAGGTCGTTAAGATGACATAATGTAAGGTCATTTTCTACTTGAAATGTAAATAGTTCAGCTGAAACACTGTAATTTACATAACAAAAGTAAGATATATTATACTTTACCTAGCATTGTGTAATACACGACGAATATCATATCCAAGGACATATATTAACATATTTTTAATTACTTTTGTGCTAGTATCATACCTAAAAATCACTTAAAATACAATAACTTAACAAAATGATCACAAATTTTATTACGTACTTCGTTGTATATAAAATAAATCAGTGGCGCTACAATTTTTTTAGGCTGGGCCTAAGATTTCTGTATCTGTTTCATGATTAATCCAATATGCGATTAGTTATTCAGCCTCCTGTGACTGACACGCAGTCGACTTTTTAGGTCTAAGGCATATCTAACGATATTTCCCTTCACGGTGAGCAAGTGTTAAATGCGTTCACAGAAAGAAAGTCCATTAGTGCACAGCCGGGGGTCGAACCTACAACCTCAGGGTTGAGAGATACACGCTGAAGCCACTAGGGTTATACGTCTCTTACTTATATTAAATACCTTTGTGCTGTCTTGAGATTCTTACCTGAAATAAATATAAAACATTAATTATTATTGATTCGATTTTAAATACTACAAAGTGAAGAAGAAAGGGGAAGTTTTTTAGAAACGTATATTCGTTTAAAACAACAACAATGAACAATGAGTTTACATCACCAGACAACAGAAGAAAACCTTTTTTTAGTTACAAAAGGTTGTATCACCAGAGTGGATGGATAAAAAACAAACCATTACTACAATTAACCAGCTTACTATGATAAAAATTCAAAGATTATAATTTATTTTTAATATTTAGGAATTAAAGGTTTTTTTCTGCCACTAGCTTTTCCAGTTAATATACCAGTACTGTATAACGAGTAATAGACAATAACACACATAAGATATGTTCTTAAGTACTAAATCTTTATTTGGCGTATAGAATTTCTACTTTGCCTCTGTCACTCTAACACCACTAATATCATTTTCATGTTACAGAGCCTACAATTGTTCATTTAATTATAAAAGAAAATAATTAATTTTACGAAAAACTGAGGAGGTTTTCCTCTTGCACTGACGTGGTTAGTGAGGTTGAGGTTGGAGTGGAGAAGATTTCCCCAAAAAAAAAAGGGCCGGTTGGAGGAGGTTTTCTTTTTAAGAGGTCCTTAAAACATAGATAGTTATGTATAAATGTAGGTATGTATATATTCATGAACATTTCGTTGGCTGTACAGAAATATAATTGCCAAAAGATGGGCAACTGATGGCCTTGTCGCTTTCGAACGATCTCTTCGAGGCAACCACTGCGAGAAAAAAAATTTGATAAGGTGCGCAAAAAGTGCAAAAAACATAAGACATAGTTATTTAGACAAAAGTAATGGAACAAAACAAAGCAATTAAAACTTATGTAAACTGTGATCATGTAAAAGAAAAAGTGCACGTGAATCACGATAATTTTATATCAGTTTCAGATCAGTTAGTACGAAACTTAGGGTTACGATGTGGACAGGTAATGCTTGTACAGTAGATATTTAAAGGTAGAGAAGGAGCTAAGCGAAAAGAAACGGGAAGTGAATTCCATAGCCTCACTGCAGAGAAAGCCAAGCCAAGAAAGGAAGAGTTATGAGATCTTTTGTAAACAGTATTGTTTCAAAGAATTTTCAAGGATAATTATATTCAAAACTTTACATTAAATTTTCGTTTAATACAAATTAATTGAAAAGGTTAAATAGTGGTGTTAGTATCGCTAATTGAGAATTTGGCAATTGAGTGGTCTAAAGGTTACAGAGCCGGTCTGAGTTTCCTGAACTATAAATGTAATTGTACATTAAGCATTGCGATAATTATAAATACATATAAATTATGAAACCGGAGTTCTGGACCAGTTAATAATGTCAAACGCATTTTCACTGAGATAAATTGATCTGTATAATTTTAAAAATAAATTGAAATGTAATATGCAATGCCGTTATGATGCAAAATAATTATTAGTAATTTTATTTATTTTTTTAAGTATATAGACAATATTTTTTTAAATTATATTATAAGTTTATTAAAAGGAATTAATAGTAGTGTGGTGGCACAAACTATACACAGTTTTCCAGTCCTCCAGGAGGTCGAACAAATTTACAACTTATTTACCAATAAGTTGTAAATTTGTAGTATGTAAAAAATTTAAACGTGGAAAGACCACAAAAGCGATGGGAAGACGAAATCATAAAGGTACCTGGGGAGAAATGGAGAAAGTAAAAACAGATCCAAATGGATAATTCAGTGGGAAGTCTTTGCTCAAAAGGGATCCATACTGCAGAACACAAATGGAAATAACAATAACTAACGTAGACTAAGTGTATAATAACAAAACTAACACATATCTGATTTGTAATTTATGTTTAGTATGGAATTGAAGGCTGGCTTTAATATGATTAGTATTATATGTTTTTCATGCAACACAAGAACATTAGAATTGTAGACACTATGAGGTACATTATAACCAAGCCATATAACGAAACGTCTGGAGAGTGTTCCAATTTCAAACTTATGATTTCTAATAAAATTTGCCATTTTTTGTTTCTTACCCACCAGTATGTTTTAAAATATAGAAATATCTACTTCTATATCAGAAAATTCTTTTTTATAACTACACAGATACTAAATCCTCGACAATTGGGGCCATACTTACGATAGTGCCACAGTCGAGATTATATTTTTGAACATCAATGCGTTTAACATTGAAATATTATCGAACCACAGCTTATAGATCAAACACCGTTACTTTTGCATTGCATCGTCCTAAAGGATTATGTTAATATAGAGTGATTTGTGGACGGCCATTAACGCGAGATAAGTAAAGGTCAGCTGACAGTCATCTTGACCTTTCATTGCTACTGTATTGCACGAAAGTTAGATGTTATCAATAAAAATAGATTTGTTAAAGCTGAATATTAGCAGAACAATGAACTTGCGCCGAATTCGGTGTGATTTCGAAATAAAACCATTTGTATAAATCTTAAAACATGAAAATTGTATGTTCTTATTTTTTTTATTTTTTTTATGGCTCTGGCACGATTTGTGCATTAGCCAGCGTCAAGTATAGGATTTTTTTTTTATAATCCGTGCTTGTCTTTAGAAATTCGACCGTGTTCTCCATGTACGGTTTAGGCACTCGCCCGGTACCGCACAACCCTCCCAAAGGCCGAGAACAAATTTAAATTAAATTAAAACTTGCCCTCGAACCGGGAATGGAACCTAGTACCACTCACCTTGTATGTTCTTTTAGCCTTCAATTAATAAGTGAGGGAATGAGGAGGCAAACGGGCAGGAGGCTCACCTGATGTTAAGTGATACCGCCGCCCATGGACCCTCACACTGCCAGAAGGCTTGCAAGTGCGATGCCAGCTTTTCAAGAATTGGTACGCTCTCAAGAAATACTTCAGTGGGCAGCTAGTTCCACATAGTGGTGGTGCGCGGCAAAAACTTTCTTAGAAAACGCCCAGTTGTGGAACGACGGATGTCGGTGATACGGATGGTATTTTGTATTTTGCCTTGACGTCCGATAATGAAACTCAAAAATAGATAGGTAATAGAGATAGGTATCATATTTCATTATTAATATTATGTCATAATTGCTTCAGTTGAAATTAAGTATTTATTATTAGCATAAGAGCATTAGCATTTTATATAGTATTTAATTTAGCTTAGAACCGTTTTCGAATAAGTCTGGAGAGTCTATCGATTTGCCCTCTTAACACTTCCCTATATCATAAACGTTTTACAAATATGTTTGTCTTTCATTTCTTCCTTATTTTGGTTGGCCAGTAAGTCGAGTAAGTAAATTGCAAAATGTATATAAGAGAGTAAAATTGTCTATTAATTTTTCTAACAAAAATAACTTGTCTTCATGAAATTTTTATGTAATTTATTAATATAACTTTATTTTCAATTTATTTAACGATATTTAAAAAACCCATTCTATATCTTACTCCAATCAACGTATGCAGTTATCAATTACTAATCGCGACCCGTAACGCAACGAACTTCATTAGCTATAAAGTTAGCGGTTCTAATTATAATTCAATCGCCATATATTATAGTTTCATATATTATGTATAGTTATAGGTCGTTTGGTGGTGTTAATTATTAGTAGTTACTCTTGAAATCTAGTTTCAGTTTTTCAAAGGTCTATCAATACTCGTAACAATAAAAGTTCTTAAATTTCGTTTTATCCACGTTTTCAAACGCAAATCTTTGACTAATAATCGCTTAGTATTATAATTATTTATTTTACTTTATAAGAGGCGCAAACCGCCGCTGGTGCCCCCCCTTAGCATACCACGCTGTGAACTTTTTCTGCATAATTGTAGCAGCCAATTCAACCACAGTATCGTTAGACATCTTTTTATTTTATTTTAATTTTTATTGTTTTTGATGTCATATTTTATATTCTTTCCTTAAGTATTGTTATTTTGTGTGTTTAGTGTTTTGTTTGTAATAAATGTTATGTCTATGTCTATGTCAATGTAAAATCTTTGACTAATAATCGCTTACGTTAGCACGAATTTGTATACCTTTAGCAATCACGAAATCCTTTTCAATGCTAAAACTTACTTCAAGAACGATTTAAATGCATGGAAGCTCATGGCTATAGCCACGCTCTTCTAAAAACTAAATCCTTAAAATCTTATAACATTAATCTTTCTTTCTTCTTTACTTTAAGGTATCTTCAGTGAGGCTATGGAATTCACTTCCCGTCCCTATCCACTTAGATCTTTCTCTCTTCTCTCAAAGAAGATAGAGATAGAGATCTCTATCTTCTTTAAATCTCTACTGTAGGAGCATTACCTGTCTGTATGGAAATGATTACTATTCTTTTTTTTTTCATTTCTAATGTTTTTTAGTTTGTTTTATTCCATTTTTATGTCTAAACCTTGTGTATCTTACGTAGTTTTGCACTTCTTGCGCCTCATTTTTAATTTTTTTTATTTTTTCCTTATAGTGGTTGCCTAAGATCGCTAGAAAGTCTAATTTAATTATTTGAATTGTAAATAAATAAAAAATAAATACATCATTAGACTAATAATAAGCGTATTAAATCGAAATTAAATTTGAATGAGTAAATCGTTTCTTCATATATGAGTAATAGACGGTCGTAATTTATTTTTATATTAATGTGACATGTAATACATAAATTACCGTCTAATAATTAACTATGAAAGAGAAAGATAAAAAGTTCATTGTGTGCGATTTCACAACTTTCAGATTTCATGCACTTTCCACAGAGTAATTACCAATTGAACCAATTCTGTTCCGTCGTAAAGTAGGCGCATGTTTATTACGCTCGTCGCATACAGGTTAATTTAATTTTGTTGGACATACACTTCTAGGAGTTGAAGATTAATTATATTTACTATACAATAAACTACATTAATACTATAAAGAGATATTAATAACAATTATACTAAAGATATAGCCAAAGATGGAATACATAATATATTCAAAAAGATTAATATATTCACGAAAGGAAAAAAAAACTAAAACATTTAACTAAGTTATACCTAATTCGGCTTTGTTGTGTGATGGAGTGAAAGTGAGGGTATGTACGTGAGACGTGAGAGCGTGTATGTGGGGTGTGCTCATGATGCAGGGTTTTAGCGCTATGGTTATTTTTACTTCTATTTCTTAGGCAATAACAACTGGATTGTAGCGTTGGAAGGCTAAATTATTTTACATGGCTCTATTTTATATATTAAAAAACATCCAGGAATGCGAAGCCACAAGTAAAAGTTTAAAAGGAAATTTCAATGTCTTGTTTATTTACACGCGAATTCATCGCATTGTTCACAAATACTGAAAAGATGTTAGGAACTTCGAGTTATATAATGTGTAGTAGCAGTTAAATATTTGAAACGAAGACCCAAATAATTAGCGATAAATAGTATACAGTGTTACATAGTTCGATACGATCTGAGAATACCATGATTAAGGCGTCGTCTTCGTAAGGAGTTTAGTACCAATTATATGCTAATTTATTAAATCAAATACAAGTCCAAGATGCCAAATATCAAAATTATTTCGTACAAGTAATATACATAAATAAATATGGCGTAATGAAAAAATAAAACATTACGATTTTTTCTGAAAATTATGAATACTAAACATTTATTTTCATTGAATACTAAAATTATATCAAGTATGTAGTACATATAGACTGCGTATATATATACATATAGTACGGCCTGGTAAAACTTGCCTTGGCGACACCAAAAATTGGTGTTAACCGCAGCTATCTATAGATATTTCACACATATATATATTAATCACACATCTCCACAAATATTATATCCTTAATATAATGAAATTAATTGTTACAATTACAAATATTTCTATAATGTTTTTATAACACTGCCTTTATGGTATACTATATCCTGTTTTTAAATTCAAACGTTGAATTTACAAATATCCTGAAACAAAGAGAAATTAAATTGAAATAGCTTCACAAACCATAGTGTTGCTTGCTTTATGTACTAAACTGTCAGATAAATACAAAACTAGTGATTCGTGTAGAGTATGTAAAGTAGGAAAGATTGTTAGTTCAGAGTAATGGATTTAGCAAGCTACTTAGAACTTAAATTTTAACACTTGTTATTTTCGTATAATGTAAGAGTTTAATGGCTGATGAAATGTGTTAGATATTAGATATTTGAATACCAAATACACCTAAACAAAGTGAGAAACATTGTTGCGACATTGTTATAGTTATTAATATAGTTTTTTACTATTTAGCGTTCCGTTTTATTCGTTCCTGTTCATCTTTATATAAATCTTTTTCTAGTCTTTTCTTATTAAACGCCTCCTAAACGGAGTTCGATTAAATTTTGTGTTTATAAGTGGATTAGTGAATTTACAATGAGGCGATATTTTATATAGGTATACTAGATACGAAAAATATAATAATTTTATTAATAGTTTTTTTTAATACTTAAAATTTTGATAATCAGAGTGCATATTTAAGATTATGATTTCTATATAGATATGAAGATTTCACTGCCCTATACGTCCTTAAACTAGTCAACGAATTATTATGTAATAAATTATAATTAATATTAAATAATTGAATGGAGGACTTATTAGAAATAGAGATCTTAGAAGCAGAGTTAGCCTGGTAAACACCAATAAATATTTCTCTGTATGCGCAATTAAAACTTCCTGATACGTGGACGAAATCAACTTTAAATATCAGAGACACAAAAATTACGTTTGTAAGGGAAAAACTATTGAAAAAGAACTATGTATTCTTACGGTCACTACTGTTATACGACTAGACTTAATGTACGGCTGTGAGGCTTGGACTGCAAAAGAGGAGTAGCAGCTACTGGTGGCAGAACGCAAGATATTACGTAAAATTCTGGGGCTGACAAGGGAGGATGGGTCATGGAGAGTCCGAAAATATGCCGAAATAGAAGAATCGGTAGCCCAGCCCAACATTATAGGCGAAAACAAGAGCCATCGACTATGTTGGCTGGAGCACCTTGGGGCCAAGATCGGGAGAAAGAAGCTTACCTGAGCTGGCCTAGGTGTCGAAAACCAGCAGGTCAGCCTAGGTACCGCTGGATAGACAGAGTGAAGGGCCTGCTGCAGCTAAAAGCCCTTTTCCCTTTTTCGAAGACCAAGACACATTTTGAGTAGCAGAGCCAGCGGAGTGACTGAGTGAGTCATAAAACATAAAAAATTTGGTGAAGTTTAACATATCTCACAGTCACCTATTACCCACATTTGTGTTTATAGCTTAGGAATATAAATATAACTTAGGATTTACCGTAATGTTGAATATATAATAGCAAATCTAGATTTAGTGCTTGTTGTGCGATGTTCCCGTCAGTCATAATAAGGCTTTAGCGATGCGTGCGCCCACGCATCTCCGCGGTACACGATTAGTTCTGACACATTCGCTGTTCGCGACAATTAGACTGAATACAATTACATGAATTGCTTATCTTAGGAAAATATTATGCTTTATATTTTATCCGTTTTTGCGGATATATGGCGATGAGAACTTGGAGAAGATCGTGGTTGGTGACACAGAAGGCAAAAGATGACGTGGCCGTTGACCAACCAGATGGACCGATCAATCGTCCTCAAAACTGTACACTGTAATAGAAGAGGTGCTGGATCTGAAACTGAATCCGGTGGAAACTGATAATCCGTTCTAGATGTTTCCACGCTCAGACATGAGCTACAGAATGAAGAAAGAGAGAGAGAGACAAATAAAAATGCATGGCTGCACTGCTTGAGTTAGTAAGCAACCGATTCGCACGCATTACGTTTACACTCTTTTTATACTTTATACTTCACAGGAATATTTTTCTCGGAAAAAACTACCTCCGTATCGAAGTGGAACGATGATAGCGTAAATAATAATTTTCGAATTCTGCAATTAAAAGTAGAACTAATAAATTTAGATTCTGCTCACATTTAGATACCAAAAAGGTCAAATAGTCCAAAGGAAGTGATTCATAAACTATGACGCCACAGCCAAGCCTGTGACAAGTATGCACTCAGGGCAAAAGTCGCGGCCCACGTGTGCCCAACGCGCGCCAACAACCTTCCAAATATGAATTTGAAAAGTCATTTAAAATTTATAGTCTATGGATTTGCGTCGCATTTGTATATTCACAAAGGAAGAAGGAAATTTGATAGTTCCCGCTGCGAGAAATTATATTGACGTTTACTTGTTTTGTTTTGTTTATGTTTTTATAATGGAAGTCATCTTGAGTACATTAACCCCTTTTTTAATTAAAGTACTCTATCAAATTGTTTATGACAAATATTAGATTTAATACGGTTCGAAATTTTTCGAAAATTTTGTCGTTTTTACATTTCCAGCCCGTGCAACGGATTATATTGTCGGATTTATCGTCATGATCGTAGAACAATGTCGGATTTGAAAAAAATCCAAAATCCACATTTGTCATATTTAGATACTACGGCTACATTAAAAAAAATTACATGTGTTTAAAATTTCAAATAAATCAGTCGGTTAATTGACGGATTGAAATTGTGATTTTCCTAGAAAATTGTGTAATTCAATGTAATAATTTTTATTTTGTTTCAAAACAAACCCTTTTGTTTCAAATCAAACCCTTTTGTTTGCTTGTATGCCAATTTTATAATAATGGAATATGAATTAAAATAGTTATGACAAAAACTAACATTTTGATATGGCTGCCCTGTAAAGTTTACTATTTGTCAGGTCCGTCACTATTCTACGACTATGACGTTATGTACGAAAGCAAAAGAATTAAAAACCGAAATGGAGGGTAGTTTCTCGTATGTACACATAAGCATCCTCTTGAACCGCAGAAAATCTGTATCACCTTGTATCTCTGTATTGGATAACCTAATATATAATAATAAACAGATGTTTATTATGTACATTTCTCCATTATACGACAAAGTCCTAAAACATTGTCTTTGGTCTTGATTAGGTTTTGATAAGAGTTTCGTCGAAAATGTCGCGCTGTGCAAGGTGAACTAGTATTGTAAAGGTTGATTTAGATCGTGTAGATAAGTGTTAAGCGAAATTGCCCTAGAATGACAGCTATGCATTTACGTAAACATTGGAAAACATAGCAATAATTCTGAGATAGTCAAACACACACACAAATCACATAAAAATTTCGCTTGTTGACTTAGCTAGACTTTATATCAAATTTTTGAACTCTTATTATATTGTAATCTGTGTTAATAAAACTGTTGTAGTCTCACACAGAATACTACTGCCAATAAAACGTCTAATGTTAAATTAATTATCAGTAAAGATACATTACATAAATAGAATCATTAAAGATAATGCAACTCGAATCTATTTCATTATTTAACGACTATTTAAAATATTTTTATTTTTAAATTAACGTGTGACACATCAGCTTAATTGCCAGACCAAAATAAATTACCAAATCCTAAAAAAAATAAACAATCTTACGGCAACTTTGAAACTGATTGATAGATAATTTTTACAATAATTAAATTATTCATTAATTAATCTTAATAAAGATAAAAAACGTCACCAAATAACATGCAACTGCAATACGTCAGTAAAGGTATACTTAAAAGCAACAAATTATTTATTTAACTCAAAGTAAATTACTATAATTAAGTCTCCGATAACGCGTATGTTATGTCTGAACGTTTTTAAATAAATACATTTTGTAATGAAACACAGTGTTTATTGGAACGGAGGACCTACATTACGTTTCTGTTGGGGCAAAAAAGGCTTAACTTCTACACAAAAAATCTACAGTGAAACAAAACTCATGAATATAAAACAATTATTTCAATACAATACCAGCTTATCTACAAAATTCTAAATGACTATATACACAGTTCACTACCCCTCACAATCTTATTGTACCTAAGCTTAGAACCAATAACGGTTAAAAAAACATTGAGCTTTGGGGGAGTGCTGCGGTATAATAGACTTCCACAAAATATACAAAGTGCAGACAGCCTGGCAATATTTAAATTAAGACTAAAATACCATCTCTTGAGTGATCCCAGTTATCGTTATTGAAAGTCCATCCAAGTTCTACTAATTGGCTAATTCATCCTTGAAGCTCTTCAATGACCCACGTGATAAATTGTATCTTTAGTATGTAAGTTTTCATGTAAGTGACTATTGTCTGTGAGAATAAATGTCTTTAAACCTAAAAAAAGTAAATGGTAAATTATAGTGGCCACTCCAATTAACATCTACCCGCCTTACCTTGGTTCGTAACATCTATGCAGTGATAAAAAATTTCGGTGGACACAGACACCACTTTCCAACCTTAGTCAAAAACCAAGTTTTCCAAGGTTTTCAAGACTCTGAAGATAACCAGTTTCAGGAAATTTTGCGATTTTTTTTCATTTCGTGTCTTCTCCCATATAAAGCAAATAGCTTACACCCACTGTGGCTAAAACAGAAAGTATAGAACCAAGATTGACCGTAACTATAATTGCTTTAGCATTTCTTAATGTTTTTAATTTGTAGACAAAAGCTAGCTAACGTATAAACTAAAGTTCCAAGTACGTTAGGTTAGGCTTTCACGTGATTGTCACCTCATACGAAAAAAAGCTTTACGCAATGATACATTTTAAATGATCTTAATATTGGCCCGACACGTCTGACCTTTTACTTATACTTTGCTCTTATTTTTCGTATGCCCTTATATATAACTGTTAAACGCGGAAGCTGTTTGACATTTAAAACAATTGTGCTATGTCATTTAATACTTTATTTTATCGATATTAAGGTCCCATTTACATTAAAGCTTGATGACCTTTAGGAAATGATCGATCGTATGTAGTTGTTGATACATATTCAAATATAATAACTAATAAATATTATTTCTATAGTAGTATGACAAGGTAAGTTACGAAGATTACAAACAATGTAAGCAAACTGTCAACCTTGATATTGAACAGCGAGCAATTAAACTACTACTACTAATCATGCCAGAAAATTATTGGTAGTTCGAAGTATTCCCGTTAGGAGGTGTTAGGGGTGACTATTTCCGATAATTTAAACCACCATATGCATCCAAAGTAAACCATTATTGAGTTAACATGATTTTTAGCTTTTCAAATTAAGTCAAAAATGCACATTCCAAAATAAAAGCAAATTTTCATTATAAAAATTGCCACTAGAGTGTTCGCACCAATCAGTCAGAAGTAGTCGAGGATCCTTCCTCTACAGGTCCATCTTATATGAACGAAAAAACAGGGAAAACCCGAAACTTTTCCATAAACGATACATTAAAGGTTATTACGCAACATTAAAGATCAAATCAACATGTGTTTTGCTAAGTAAGTGTTAATTGATCAATAATTTAAACGACTAAAGTGACAGATTCCTGACGTCACCTTGACTTTCGCATGTCAAATGTCAAACGGTTACCGAACCAACGCGTGATAGTTCAAAACAGAGTTTTAATTCACACAATCTAGATGCCCTAGGGCATAAACAACTTTCCAAGATATACAGAAACCCTGAAAATTAAAAAGAAATATATTTTTATTTTTTTAACAATTTGACATTTGTGTTACATATAAAATATTTAGTGACACAAAAGCATCGTAGACGTATTACGTATTTGACAGATGACATGACTGTTAATAGATAATTTTGATTTGCCACCCATTACCCATAATCGAAAATATGATTCTAGACATCGTATTCTGTGTTACATACTACGTTACGTTTACATACATACCTCGAGTTCAGGTATGATACGTTTGATTTCTCGTCTTTTCAATTGGAAAGAGTTCACTAATAGAATCACCCTATAGTAGTGCTTACTTATAAGCATGTTACTAATAGATGGAAAATCATAATTACGCAATTCTGTCGTATAAATGTCTGAAGTTCAAGATTTTGTTCAGGACTTCTAGAACTCAAATGACTATCAGATAGAGAAGGTGTAATTTGTCACAGATATGGCTATCAATAGCTGCCGGCACTTATAACTTATTTAAATGTTTATTGTAAATTCTTAATTTATTTAGGAAATGTAGAGTAATGTATGTAACGAACTTTGCTTTTAATTAAAGGTGAACCAGTTTTAAGTTTATCTTCGCCATTATATTTGAATATTAACTGCTTTGTGGCATTTTATAATAACTGTTAATACCAAATTATGTAATGGTTTTATTTATTTGGGCCAAGGATTCATAATGTTTTAATTTAGCTTGGTCCTGTAATAAATAAAAAAAAGGGTGCGTGTACAAATAGTTTTCGATTGCATGCAAATAATTAATTACAATTAAATAATCAAAGACTGGAAAAGGAGTCATTATAGTCAATAAAGATTATATTTGAAAAATTAAATAAATATATATTTATTATTATTCTCTTACACTAAGTGTAACATAAATTATATTATTATTCGAATGTTGTTTTTAAATTATATCCAATGCCGTAGCATCTACCGTGGGCAACTTCATTCTGTTAATTTTGTGTCACGGTGCGCGCGCATCGTAAAATTTCGCTCTCATCAATTTTTCATAACGCGCCTAAAGAAGTATAACTTCAATAATTAAATATGCAAGTTTGTATATACCAACTTTTTTGCACTCAGATGTCGTATTGTAAGGATCACGAATGAAGAGATCAATGTTATTATCTGGACATTACATAATATATAATACATATTTTAATTGAGAGAGCACTTAAAAAGATTTTTATTACTAGAATAAATAATACAGTAAAAGCCAACCAGCCTTATAAACATGCAAAACAATATTAATGATAGAGTTATAAAATAAATCGCATTTTAATTTCAGTGTTAATTTATGACAGATAAATATTTTTTTCGTTATCTTTTTTATCTTGAAATAACAGTTATTATATTGACAAATCATGAAAAACAAATGACGAGTGCACTGACCCTCTGACATTTGACAGCGGAATGTCAAGGTGACATACGCGGTAGTGATGCGGCATATGCCATCATACTTTCAAAATAATTGATAACTTTTTATACCGTACTTTGTATATAATTTTTCTATGGTTTGTATGCTTCTGTATTTATTGCTTATTGGGGTCCGAATTGTCTAGATTTGGAATTAGATACGCAGTGCCGCACCAAAATACATTGAAATGACAAATCTAATATACGCTTACTTTAGAATATGTCACCATGACACACTAATGTCAAGTATATGCTTACAAACTAGTTAAATATAAACCCTTACGCATGTCTAAGACGCTGTGATGCTCAGTCATTTAAACAGTGTCAGAGAAAATACATTTTATGATTTAAATTATGTTCATAAAAGATTCAAATTCAACTCTTAAATCGCGCCTACAAAGCTCCTATAAAATGTATCGAATAGTGAAATTGCAAATACGAACGTCATTACTAAATAATTTATAGTCTGCGAGGCGATTATAACTGCAACTTGGTTTATACAAGAAGTGTTCTGCTATCCGCAACACGTGTATTCAATAACCTTGCGGAGCTTTGCAATAAATTAGTATTTGCAAAGGTTACACCCCACAGAAGGCCTGGAGAACTCTGTATTAAGTTGGAGGGTTACCATGTTGAATGTTGTCCTAGGGACTTTCCGCGGAGGTGACGCTAGAATGCGAATACCCAAAAATCTCCTTATGCGGTAGGCTGGGATGTATCCGGGGAGTGTTTTAGAAGGTATTGCCGGCTATTATAATAAATATAGAAATAGTCCCACATATTCCTGTAGCTTTAGAGTTGAGGAATGCGCAAATAGCATATTCTCTATTATAAAATAAGGTCTAGAGACTAAATCAGGATGCGCTTATATATTCGTAAATGACGTTTTGTATTGACTTTAACTGTTAATTACAATTACGACTTTACAACGTAGTACTGATATGATTAAATTTAGAAGGTTCTACGAGTATAATGGGACGCTAAATAACATGAAACTATTGTATACGTAAACACCTAAAGTCAACACCAATTACAGAAGGGCAGCTTTACGATTAGGGCGGTGGGTAAGTTTGACAATTTGACTGTTGAAATTGTACCTGTTCGCCTGTTCGGTGTTGGTAAGGTTAGCTTTGACATCCCAATTATTTAGTGAAATAAATATTGTATTATAAGTTTACTGCCATAAGTGTTCCTCAACTATTTTAGTTTGTTTATTGTTTTGGTACCAGTTAACCTGGATGATTAAGTACTTATTTGTTTATATGTGAGGATTTTTGGCGTACAAAGTTTTTATATTGTACACAATTAAGTTATATGCTGTAAATCTTAAAAAAAAAATTATCCCATATTATTCCTATTATGTGCGCACATATTCCTAACGTTAACTGTTATTCTGAAGAGGAGTATCCGCTCATTATTTCATTGTATACGATTTATTTTAAATGTATGATTGTAAATAAAATTTTTATATATTTCTAATGCTTTCTTAGATGTTACTTATTTATAATAAAGCCTGTTTATTTCCAATTTTTACAAATGTTGTACACTTTAGATTTGTTAAATACATTTTTTCTTGATATACTAATTTTCTTCAGTACCATTAATTGGATTCCCTTCATGGGTAAAGCCCTCCTCCAGCTTTGTCCAAATATACATGGGTTTCTTTCTCCATTCGCTTCCTGCTAAATAATAATTAACATTCTTTAAGCCTCAAATATCAGTCCTTATAATTCCAGATCTAAATTAAATTTGATATCATAAAACCAGTTTTAGATTGAAAATATCTTAATACATTTTGAGAAATGAAATCCCAAACAAAATACGCTTAATGTATTGACATAATTCGGCATAATAAACAAGGTAAAGCAATAATAACATGATAGATGCCAGTCTTCGGTAACAATGCTTGGTCATGTTATGTAAACATGACAAATATTGCCTGTTGACATGTGTGGTCACAAACATCTCTGACATCACTAATGTAGAAAATATTCCCTGTTTTTCGGACAACTTCCTGAGGCCGAACATTATCTAAAATCGGATATCCTAATAGAAGTTCTTGTATGGAAAACTTTTACACTTTTAACATAAGCATGATTAAACATTGTTCGTATTGATTATGTGTTGTAAACTTTACAAACTATAAAAATAATACTTCGAGCCGCCAAAAACTTTACCGTATTAATGTAAACGCATACTTGATGTAACGTAAAGTGGTAAGTGCCTCTTCTTTTCTCTAATTCTAATAAATTCAAGTTCTATTTAAACTACGGCTACTAAAACCTACCCTGTTTGGAAGTGAATTACGACAAAATTGTCGTAAATCAAATGAAATGTATGTTTAATAATGTGAGAAAGAGTGTTTCTTTTCTCACTGCGTGTTAATTGTCTAATTTAATTAGTTTTTATGTAATACTAACAACAATCTTAATATAATTGATTTGTAAATAAATAATTTTTAACTTCTTTACATATGGGGTCAATTCAAAACATTTATGTTACTTGTTTTCCATGTTATTTACGAATTTTTATTAAATCTATATAATTACATGTACTAAACAATATCATATTCACAAATGCAAACATTATCAACGATTCCAGCTGATAGGCAAAAGAAGGCGAAGACCAGAAGCTTACATTAATTTTATCTCGTCCACAAGGCCCTCACGCACCTTACAATGACGAATACAGGGCAATAGTTGATGTATGGCCTGTCGATATCTACGATCGGTATGACGGATAGGCAATTTATATATGCACAATTTGCGTACCGGTCTCTGATGGGAACCACGCTGATGCAAGATAGTGTTTGTCAAACATACCAGACTGCATTGAATGCTGATAGAGCTTTCGTGGGTGTGGACTTCGAAATCATATTGTTTTAGATACGAAATACAAAGTTCAGAGCGCGCTTCACACCGCATTCACATTCTATTTTTCTGACATACGTAATTTTATTGAAGTTATACTTCTTCAGGCGCGTTATGAAAAATTGATGAGAGTGAAATGAGGTTTACGATGCGCGCGCACCGTGACACAAAATTAACAGAATGAAGTTACCCACGGAAGATGCTACGGCATTGGACATAATTTAAAAACAACATAAATATTTATTTATTTAATTTTTCAAATGTAAACTGAACTTTATTGACTATAATGACTCATTTTCCAGTCTTTGATTATTTAATTGTAATTAATTATTTGCATGCAAAACTACTTTTAATAATGCCAAAGAAGTGTAACTTCTTACGCGCGTACATAAGTACACGCACCCTTTTTTTTTATTAATAATAAAGCTTTAAACACGGGCTAAATTTTATAAACTTAATGCTGTCATGTGTTTTTCATTCCCATAATATCAACATGATGCCCTTGACGCCGCTGGTTGACTACGTTCAAGAATCTTCACTGTTTTCTTAAAGGCTGCATATTGATATCTATAAAGATAGTAACTTAAAATGTAAGAAATTAAACAATTGTGTATCAATTATTATTCAGAAATGTTTAATAGCTAGCTATTGTTTTTATTTAATAAACTTGAAGTAATTTCATGTCAATTAGAGCCTTTGATGTATTAGCAAAGATCATTAGCAGCTATTGCGATTAATCTTTTATTTCCAAGTGATTATTCAAAGTGAAGTCGACCGGTCAGTCGCAAAGGCCAAATCAAATCCGATCACTTTCCCGCAGCGGGATTAACTCCCAAATGTCAATGGCTGTGACATTTTTATGTCAGGACGACATTTTGACGTTACGAAACGAGATAATATCGAACCAATTAGAGATTTAATGTATACAGTTTCGATTATTCTGTCATGCAATAAGTGGAAGCTGGAAAAAGATTCTTTATTTGCGATATTGTTGTATACACAGCGTAACGACATGTTTTTATAAAGATGATTTATATTTCACCTTAGATATTGTTTCAACCAATCAAATAGATCACGACAAAAAGCTCACTGAAAAAGTCAATCAGACTTAACAAGCTGAATATGAATTTGATTTACTTGCGTAAAAGTTGCGTAGAACAAGGGTATGGGCTGGCGAGTGCGTTGTCGGCCTTTTAAGAATTGGTACGCTCTTTTCTAAGTCGAATTGGTTCGAAGATACTTCAGTAGGCAGCTGGTTCGCTGCAAAAACTGCCTTAAAAACGCTTAGTTACGGAACGACGGACGTCGAGGGAGACCAGCTCGCAACAATCACTGTTTCGATGTGGGTCAACGTCTCCTGGGTTCTTCCTCCTAGGAATTCTAGCTTATGGCCGATACATTATGTTTCTCCAGAAGTTTTTTAGTTTTCTCATTATTTTAGGATTACCTAGCATTACAACTAACCAAATATTCCCCAAGTCTATATCATACTCTTGTATCAAACAAATGATATAAATATGTATTACATTACATAATCAGAATGTGTAGGCTATTGGAAGTATCCTGTTCGCCTACAACCCATTGTGATCGTGTGGGGCATCTACCATTTGTCTTCAAAACTAAAGATAGTACGTTGGAAATGGTTCAAAGTGGTATTGGAGTTGTGTCTCCGCACTAATGCAGTTTATCGACTTTAATAAATACATCGTACATTCTTTATCATGTTAGTAATATTGGGTTCGATACAGTACAAAGTGGAATTGTATATACTTATGTTTGTTCCTTCGGAAAATGACAATATTTATGAAACACGCTTACTACAAAAGCTTAGGAAATATTAAAACCTACTCATACTTCTTTTCATAGAAAAGCGAGTACTGGAACATGTAAATTTATTTGCCAAATATAAGCTAAAAACTGTATGCACAATGCGTAAACACAAAAAACTATTACATATTCAATATATATTGATGTTTGAACCTCTTTGTATTATATTGTGTGTTCCATAATTGTTTTTTGTTGTATATAATTTATGTTAGCTTTAGGATAATGAAATAAATACATACTTTACAAAACGACATATTATGTTTATATGAACCATCGCTTCATTATTGCCTACTAGAAAAGAAATAGTGTTCTTATTTTTGTTTTTTGAAAATTTTTGGGGCCCCCAAAACTATTGAATTTAATAATAATTATGAGCAGTGTTAGCCTAGTGGTTTCAGCGTGCGACTCTCATACCTCAGGTTCGTAGGTTCGATTCATGGCTATGCACCAATGGAGTTTTTTCTATGTGCCCATTTAACATTTTCTCGAACGGTGAAGGAAAATATCGTGAGGAAACCGGCTTGTCTTAGACCCAAATAGTCGATGGCGTGTGTCAGGCACAGGAGGCTGATCACCTACTTGACTATTAGATTAACAAATGATCATGAAACAGATACAAAAATCTGATGACCAGACCTGAAATGGTAGCGCAATTGATTTGTTTCATTTTGAATAATTTTTCATGCTTATTAAAGAATTAAAACCAATAGATAATTTTATCAAATATTTATAAGTCTTGTTGGACTTTTAACCGTCTGAAAAGAGTTGATATATAAATTTTGTTACTATGGTATTTATCGTTCACATTCTTTTTTCAAATGAGGTTCTATGAATGTGCTAGTGTAGGCGAAGAATGAGTTCGTTTCCCATTCAATTTGCTCGCCGTTCGGATGTCCATGTTATCAACGTAGTGCCTGCCCCATTCAGTGCGGCGCGCCATTAATCTTGTCTTCACCCACTCATGCGCTCACACAACATGACGTGTGTGTACGTCAGTGCTTGTTTATATTAGGGGCTTCTTAAATACTATTATTAAGCGCTTTCATCGCTTAGTTAGTCAAGGTAATTTAGACTTGGTTTAGATTTAGGTACAGAAGGCTGATTATATTTTTATCGAGTAATTACAATTCCGGAGTTATGAGGCATCACTTACCGCCTATTATGAATATGAACTATATTTAAGTTCTCTAATCGCTCATCTTTATTGTTAGACTTTACAATAAATAGATTGTAATAAAGTTCGGAAACGTGAAACAAGTTTATTTATTTTTATACTACAACTGTTGTTCAAGACAATAAAGATAAAAAATTACATTCTAACTAATCTGATTTCGATAATTATGACATAATAATACGAAAAGAAAAAATTATATTATGTTAATGTGCATTTTGTTCAATTGATTTTATATTGACTGGGCTCCGCCCAAATATACCGAGTAGATAACCAATAAATATAGAAAGGATTTACAAATTCATGAATAATTCTTTCTATTTATTGTATTTGTTAACTATGTATATATATTTCTATATGCTTTGTTGCAGTAAAACGGCAAAATGGTACAGTTTAAGTTATAATTACCTGGTAACTTATTAAACGTAATAATATTAAAAGACAGTACTAAATTCACTTTATATCTAAGAATTAGTTGCGTGAACCGCAGACAAATCTTGAAGTTGTACAATACGCTAGTCTAGCATCGAAAAAATAATAACCATTTCAAGATTTCATATTTTAAGAAAAGTCTAGTTAGTAGTCTAAAAAGGTAGTTGTATCATTGATACAACAAAATACACGTTTTTTATTATTTTTATTAATGTTCAAAAAAGAGTCAGGTTTTATTGGGCTTACATCTATTAAATGTACTTGAGCGAAGTCACTCAAAATGTGGCTAAGTCATGTGACAAAAGCAAGTACTAAGCCGAAATTCCTTAAAGCGAATAAATATCGTTTGGTGAGTATTAAATTATAAACCAATCCCATAGATTTCATGCGATCACTTTAGCACTTCCCTTATGCGTAGGGTCTTGATAATAATCGCGTCGGGAATAAATACTGGATTTGAATATCTGAATGTCGCTACGAGATTACAGAGCTAGTTATGTAGTAGGCGAAACCAGAAAGGCGAAATAAAATGTACTTGAAATAGCTCCAATATATTTATAAACGAAAATATGTATTTAGAACAGTGTTAGTGCAGTGGTTGAGCACGATTCTTAACCCTGAGATCGTGCCTTCAAAGCCCGGCTGAATTTTTATACTCATCATATATGCCCATAAAAAAATTAAATTCAGTGGTGTTACAACCTCTTTAGCCTGGCCTGGCCTCAGATTTCTGAATCTGTTTCATAATCATTTTTTAAATCTAATAGGCAAGTAGGTGATCATCGTCCAGTGCCTGACACACACCGTCGACTTTTTGGGTCCAAGACATGTTGGTTTCCTCACGATGTTTTCCTTCACCGTTCGAGCAAATGTTAAATGCGTACATAGAAAGAAAGTCCATTGGTGCACAGCCGGGGATTGAACCTACGACCTCAGGTGTGAGGGTCGCACGCTGAAGCCACTAGGCCAACACTGCCCTTTTCTGAATCTGTTTCATGATCATTTTTTAAATCCAATAGGCAATGAGGTTCCTCACTTATGCCATATATATACAGCGAAAAAATCCAGCTCTTCCGAGATCCTAAAAGTAGTAGACTTGTATATCAAAATATCAAAGAAGATTTGAAGTGATAATCGTGACTCTAAGAATATAAATCGTATTTAAATAAACATTTTAATCAGATTTCTAATCATTGAATTTGTTTTGTTCAATTTGCTAAACTGACGCTTAAGTAATAAAATTAAAGTAACAAGTCGTTAAAAAGTCTTATTTAATGTTTCGACGTAAAAAGCTTCTCAAATAAATATAATTTAAATTAGAAACTTAATTGCACTCTCTAGTTATAAAACTAAACGCAATATATACGTGTTTCATATAAATTAACTTTCCGATATCTGTTCTTTGAAGATTTAATATGATAATTTCAGTGCTTATAGCAAGTTCAGCTTTAAAACTGTTTGAACGAGAAAAAATATAAAATTGCAGAAATAAAATCGACATTTATTCATTTCCTTAGCGATTTGTATACTCTTATAAAGACACATTTAAAAGCTCAGCTTTCTGAAATTGACGATAGCATAGCACAGCTCACATGGCTAGAATTCGAAACGTTTCTTTTTTTTTAATTGAAACGACACTGAAGGGTTTCAGAACCAATTCGACTTAGGGTCCTCCAAAACAGAGCGTATCAATGATTAGGTCGGCAACGTACTCGCGTGCCCTCTGGCATTGAGAGTGTCGATGGGCAGCGGGGCGGTATCATTTAACATCAGGTAAGCCTCTTGCCCGTTTGCCCCCTGTTCCATAAAAAAAATACCATACATATATGATCGAGAACTTTCTTTATGTGGATAATTTGTTAGGGGTCTTTAGACAATTTATTACCAAGCCAGGCATTGCTTATATACAACGACGTAACGACATTATAGTTATTTTATTAGGTCCATATTATATTCTTGTATTATTTATCGTATAATTTACACGAATTAACATATCTAATTGATTTACATTAGGACTGTGATACACATGACTCTTGTTTGTTTCTATATTACTATTAAAGATATATATATTACTATTAAAGATATATATATTACTATTATAGATAAAAATTGTACACTTACGTATAAGCTGTGTGTGTATAAATATTACCCAAAATAAACCTACTAATTTAATTTTTATTTAATAAAATTTTCTAATAAAAGTTGTTTTTCAAGAGACGATCCAAGTCAAAACAAGTGAACGCCAATTACAATTATTATATCTGGATGATAAAGAAAGCCTAACTGAGTGTTATATTGAATTTTTAGTAATACAAGACGCCCTTGTTCAACTATCACGGTTAAATATCAGCGCACGCCCTAGGGTCCCTTGTTAAAGCCAATAAATATTAATAGGACCAACGTGTGCGGTGTGCGATTGAATATAAATCCGGCAATTCCATACCATTTCTACGGTCACAATACTCGTTCAACCCTCGTTACATTTATAGTGTTTCTATTATGAAAATATGTATTCCGATTTTGTTCGAATGATTTTATATTGGCTGTGCTTCGGCCAAACATACCTTGTAGATCAAATAAAGATTTTTGAGCCCCATAAACATTCATGAGCTTATTCTTTCTATTTTGTATTTTTGAAGTTATACTTCTTTTGGCGCGTTAGGGCAAATGATGAGAGTAAATTTTTACACAAAAAACCGACACCCTGAAGTTAGTATAGTCAACATTTTGAAATAAAAAATTTCTATTTCCTTAATTATGTAGAAATATTTTTTTGGATATTTAAATATACTTTATTTAACTAGATAATGCGTTATATTAAAACCTTCAATGTATTTAATACCATTTTTCTATTGTCAGTGTCGTTTTTTCTACAAACGTAGAATAAGGCGAAGGATAAAAAAATTATAAAGATTTTTATCTTGTTACGCCAAAGAAGTATAACTTCAAACGCGTGTATATAAGTACACATACATGTTTCTTTTATATGTACACATATTTTTATATGAAATAAGACATTGCAACAGAGCACAGCTAAAAGTTATATAATTTTATTATCTAGTAAGTACGGATAACACGATCTCCATAATATCAGCTAATTTAAGCTAATACAATTATAAATATACACTAATATGGCTGGTTTGTAGGCTTTTAAATATATCATAACTAATTATTGAAAAAATATTTTTGGCAAGACAAGTGTACAACAATCTTTACCACATATCAGCTAATTTATAGGAATAGTGTCAAGCCGTAGATAGAGCAATGGCGTCACTCGTTGAACTCGGAAGAACGTAAGATACGCAATAAAAGCCACGCGATCGTCGCAACTACATTTTGATTACACTGCGCCGTTTCGCCCACGCAATGTCGCGACCGGCGTAAATATGGTGCAAGGAATTAGACCTACTAGTTATTTATCGCCGGTCGGAGAAATCGACGCTTCAACTTCCTGCTCGGACCCTGTCGAGGGCAGGAGACAGTAATACTCTTGTAATAGTCCTTTATTTGCCGCTGTAAAACTATATCACGGGCTATTGTGAGTGTATCTAACAATGTTCATGTATACGACGCGATTGACAATTGTTTGTACGATTTACGATTGCTATGTTTGTTCTATTTTGTAAGGTATTGTAGAACAGTGGCTGTGGTCAAATGGAATACTTTGATTTGTAATCGCTTTGTAGCCAAAGATTATGTAGGCATTTGACAATAAGCGTGTATAGTCTGTAATTTTAATAATTGCT